>RJWM01005664.1:0-90168 GCA_004363535.1 Dasyprocta punctata
ATTGCTAAATACAATAGCTATTGAAAAAGAAAAGTTAATATACCTGAATTGATGAATCTTACATGTCTATATCTGTCAATATCCCCAACCCCTAGGAAGGTAATGATATGCAATATTGTAACTACTGCCAAACTTCAACCACCTCAGTGTGTAAACCTACAATGTTATCATATCAGATCTGTTGTTGTTGCTTGTCTGTATTTTTTGACTTTTATTTCTAGCTTCTGTATCTATTTTCTCTTAAATAAAAAAAAAATGAAAAAATAAAAAAATAAAAAAAATAAAAATAAGAAAAATAAAATATTTCATTCAGCTTTGTGGTTAAGTAATATCCCGTTGTGTGTATGTACATTTCCTACTCGTCTTTTTTTTTTGTTTTTTGGGTTTTTTTTGTTTTGTTTTGTTTTTGGTTTTTTTGTTTTGAGGCAGGGTCTCACTATGTTGCCCAGGCTTGTCTCACACTCCCAGCGATCCTCCTGCCTCAGCCTCCCAAGTGCTGGGATTATAGGCATGTGCCACCGCGCCCAGCATGGTCTAGCTTTTCATGCTTAGATGGACACCCAGGCAGATTCTATAGCATAGCTATTTGGTTGGAGCTTTAAAAGCCTGCATGGCCATGCTCTCTTTCACAGCCCATGTCCCAGCGCTGCCAGTTCCCGGAAGAGATGTGAGAGCACCACCAGCCGGTAGGCCTCTCTACTCTGGTATGGGGAAGACTCCAGGAGGCTGTGCCCAAGGTAAAGTTGTATCCAACCCTTCACACCCACCCTTCACTAGCCACCTGGGTGCCATCTACCTTGGCTTCCGGGAGCAGGGATGGAACAGGAGGCCTCCAAGAGCCTGGGGAAGGAGGCCATGTTGGTGGCACCATGCTGGCTTCTCCCCAGCAGTTTGAGACCAGGCAACATGAGGGAGGGTGCAGTGATGGCACCTGCTCTGCAAAACCTGACCACAGGAGCTGCTGACCAAAGGCTGGCAGTGGGGCCAGGGATGCGGCTCAGTGGCAGAGCCTGTGACAGTGGTAGACCAGCAAGCGCTCTTGAGTTCCATCCCCTGTACTGAGGGGAAAAAAAAAAAAAAGAACTGATTATTTTCGGTGGTACCCTGAGATCTATTGTTTTCATCTCCTAAGTTTAAGGTTCTAGGTTTAAGATTTTTCTCTTCTTTCTTTTGTGTGTGTGTGTGTGTGTGTGTGTGTGTGTGCATGCATGCGCCTGTATGTGAGTGTGCATGTGTGTGCGTGCATGTGTGGTGCGGGGCTGGACCTGGGCCCTCTCGTATTTGTTAGGCAGCCTGTCTATCACCAAGCTGCACTCGCAGCCCATACACACTTTTCTTATCCATTTTAAAGGTAGACAATTCCATTTAACTCTCCTTGCAGGGCCTTGCTGATGTCAGGGCCTATTTCTTTGGCACTGTGTCCACCACGATAATTACACCTGGTGCCTATGAAGTTCCCTTGGGCCGAACCGATGGACAGATGGAGTGGCGTAGGCCAGCCTGGTGCAGCCTCTTGGAACACCGTGGAGGAGGCCCAAACTGGACTCCCAGCCTCCCGTGGATGTATTCTTTCCACCTCTGTCACCTGCCCCCTAGTGCCCACGTCCACCAGCAGCCGGGAATGCGTGCCTTCACCCCTCTCCCCCCATCCTGGAGTCAAGCAACCAAGTGCTGTCTACCATCCCTACCCGCCTATCTCTGTGCTTGGCCCTGATCTCTACCTCTTAGCTGTCAAAGTGAACATCACTTCTTGCCCATGCCCCTCACTTGGAGGCCCTCAGGACCCCAGTTGTCCTGGCTGACTGCTCTAAGAATGGAGAAGACAGAGGCCCTGGGTGAGGTCTGAGCACCTCCACCGGACAGGCGGCAACTCCTCCATCCCATCCTCCCAGACCGAGAAAACACCCAGGGGGCATATTCTGCATATGTTTTGCATTTATTTTTGCTGTTACATAAATAATCCTTTTTTATTATAGGAAAATAAAAATTAGATCAAATGGAGAGAAAGGGAATTGTCTTTTTTTTCTGTAGTGGTGCTATACTCCTGAGAATCCCAGGCTACTGACATTGTCTCTAATCCACTGCTAAGGAGAAACAAGATTAGGCATTTGAAGAGTAACTTCCACACATCTTTTTCCTATACAATAAGACACATGGTTTTCCTTTGTTGTTATTTGTTTTTGAGACAGGGTTGCTATGTAGCTCAGGCTGACTTTTTTATTTTTTTCAGGCACTGAAGGCTGACCTTTAACTATGTAACCCAAGTTGGCCTGGAATTTGCAGTGATCCTCCTGCCTCAGCCTCCCAAGTGCTGGAATCACACACATATACCACCATGCTCAGCTAGTAAGACACATCTTAAACTTATTCTAATTTGTTTTGTTAAAACAACTCAGCAAAATAAAACAGCATTTTTCCACACATAGATGAAACAGATAAAATTAACAGCTGCAGAGGAAAAACAAAAAAAAAAAACCCATTACCTTTGGACTTTTAACCATCTCATACAAACCAACTATTATATATCGCTAAGTAATCACCCCAAAAATGCATACAAACCAATTAAGCAAATACATAATAAAAGTTGCTGAAATATTCAGAGTAAGATTTTGCCATGCTTTGGTTTGGGGGATTTAATTGTTTTTTTGTTTTGTTTTGTTTTGTTTCCAGCACTGGTGATCAAACTCAAAGGCAAGCTACATCTCTGGCCCTTTATTATTATCGTCATTACTGCTTTATTTTGATACAGGTTCTCTCTAAATTGCCCAGGCTCCTCTGCCATAGCTTCCCAAGCTGCTAGAGTTACAGAGTGTGCCACAACCTCCCCCACCCCTTTCTACCTCATCTCTCCCAGCTCAGCCAGAGAAAGTTCTCTGCTCTGAGGACTCATGTGGCTGGAGTGGACACCCAGATAATCCACAGAACTCCTCTATTAAGACCTGTAGTCTTTCTTACGTTTGCAAAGTCCTATACCCATACTCACAGGTTCGGGGAGGGGGGCATGGATTTCTTTAGGAAGCACATGTTACCTACCACACAGTCTTTCTGTGCTACTAAACACAATTTTACATTTTGAAGCAAAGCCTATCTCCTAGATTTCTAAACTCATACTCACTGTGGTGTGAGCAGGCCCATCCTTGCCCCTGATTGCTTGTGACTACCTGGAAGAGAACAAACCTTCCAGAGCCATAGATATATCACTAAATAGATATATGGGTATTATTCCTCAGGTGATACACATATCCTTCTTGCATACTAAGCAACCATACACCAAATTCTTTTCCTCTCCCCTCAAAAATATTCTTGCTATGTCCTCAAATCCTGGCTGTCCTTAGACAACACTTGTTTTCCTGGTACTGGGGATCAAACTTACAACCTCATGCCTGCCAGGTAGGCACTTAAGCCACTGAACAAAATCCCTAGCCCTGTTTTTTTGTTGTTGTTGTTTGTTTGTTTTGAGACAGGGTCTCACCATGCAGTTCAGGCCGGCCTTGAACTCACTTTGTAGCTCAGGCTGGTCTTGAACTCACAATGATCCTCCTGCCTCAGCCTCCAAAAAAAGAGTGCTGGGATTAAAGGTGTGCGCCACCACACCCGATTTCTGTCCTTAGATAACATTTTTGCTCAATTTTTTCATTCCACTATTCAGTTGGTATTAATTACCCTGTGGGTAAGTAATAAGAGTCCATGAACTTGAAGTGCACCTTTCTCCACAGTCAGGTATAAGGAAACCCAGGAAAAACATAAAGGAATTGCCAAGTTTGACAGTTTTCAAATAACGTGTGTACATGTGTGTGTGGTGCTAGAGAGGGAATATAAGGCCTTGCATATGCTAGATGAGATCAATATTGGAATTATATCCCCAGCCTCCAAATGACGCTTTAACCCAATGCCTGTCATCTGCTGAGGTCACTCCCTAGGGACTGGGGTTGGAAGTTTATAACTGATCATGTGGGATACCTCATTCTCAGTTTCCCCATCTGAAAACAGGAATACCAACCTCTAATAATAGTTCCAAGAATTAAGTGATATAACATCTATGAGGTAAACTCACCTGCCTCTGGGATTCCCTGGTTCCTAGTGACCACTCAGGAGATGTGAGCTTGCTTACCACACACTATCCCTGCCCTCATGTCCACTCTTGGAGGATTCAAAGTGCTGTCTAAGGAGGCTATGTGGGTGATCATTCAGTCATTTTTGGAATCAGAACTGTTTAAAAAAAACATTTTAAAGCCTTATATAGGTTTAGTTATTACAGCCATTGCCCCTAGAAGTCAGAGGTCCTTGTTTACACCCTCTCATTCCCCATTATTGCTCTTTTCTCTATGTAACATGTACCAGAAATTAAGTACAGAAACAGTAAAATATCACTTTTATTTTGCTTCTTTTGACTGTCTACATTCACTTATTTTTGCTAAATATAAGAAACAGCTCCTAAAGTACCCATGGTTTCTGGTGACAAGTTCTCTAGAATAGTGGGGATAACCTCAGTATGTGCAGGTAATTCTAGCTCTGGCATAGTGGGCAATGCTAGAGTGTTTGATCACCCAGTCAGTGGCGTCTCAGTGGAAGCCTCTCCATTTGCCTGAGGTCCCAGCTTGTAGCCCTGTCCAATCCAGAAAACAGATGTCCTGATTCTGTCCATTGCCTGAGCCTGAAGCACCCTCCCAGGGACTGGGAACCTATATAAGTCTAGGGTGGGTCAGTACTTGGGGAATGGGAGGGTTCCTTTTCAGATATCGCTCCTATCTAGGAGAAACAGGGTTTTCTTGTTTTAATTCATCATGTAATAGAGTATAAATGTGGTCCGTTTCCCCAGTTCTCAGCACATAGTTTTGTTCCAGTTGAGAATTTTCCAGAGAACAATTTTCTTAGCTGAGAATTTGTCTGTCACTGAGCCAAGTAGTCAGTCCTCAGCTAAGTAGCCGAGATTTCCTCCTGCAGTAAACATCAGAGCTGCATGGTAGGAAATGTAAGTGCTTAGGGTGGGTGGGGGACAATAAGGACAGGAAACGGAAGCACACAGGACCAAAGTAATACAGGGGCACTAACTTGGGACAAGGGTAACTGGCTAAGTGTAAAATTCAGATCTACATTAAAGCTGGATGTGATGGCACACATCTGTAATCCCAGTACTCAGAAGGCTGAGACAGGCAACTGCAAGTTTAAGGCCAGCCTAAGCTATACAGCGAGCCAGTCTCCAATAACAACCCCAAACAAACTGACCAACCAAGACCTACAGCAAGACTTCTGCACACTCGTCCAGTAAGAGGCTCGGTGGCTGCACAGGGCACTTATGGCTCGAGGGCCCTTGGCACAGGCGCCCCGTCCCAGGCACAGCTGCACTTCTGCACCCTCATGTTGGGCAGGCTGACCACCTGCGGCCGGGTCCTGCCTCCCTCCTTGATGCTGATGATCATGGGCAGTGCAGCTGTCTCTGAGGCAATGCACTGCCGTGGCCCCAGAAATGGCCACTTGAAGGTCAGGGGCTCCGGGGGCTGTAGACAACTGCCCACACACTCATAGGCTAGGAAACCAGGGGGCTCCAAGACCCAGTTCTCAGCCCACTTCAACCCCTGCAGGTCCAGGTACGTCTCCTGGCGGCAGCATCGCGTGATTTCTGACTCCACCGCCTCAGGGTCACAATTGCCTTGAGCTCTGCAGGGCAAGAAGAAGTGGCGAGGTCAGTGGGGAGGCCGAGGCTGGGGAGGCCAAGGGTCCAGCTTAGGGGGGCATCTGGGAAGTAGACTGTCCATCTTTCAGTATATTAAAGAGATGGATACTTGTGGTAGAGATAAATGATTAATTCTCATCTAAAGTACAAAGCCAGTTACTATGGATGAAAGGTCTCCCACCCTGCCAGCTGAAGTACAGATGAACCTTGAAGAGGCACCAATGTCAGCTCTTGCACACCTGCAGACGCTGAGACCCACAGGCGCCCAGGAAAGGCAAAGTTGCTGGGAGCCCACCCTGCTGGTTCCTAAGGCCTGGCCCTGGCCACCACACAGCCATCTGGAGTACCAGGCATCCCTGGAGATGGATTCCAGGAGCCCCCCCATGCCAAAATCTGTGGAAGCAAACTCTTTTGTGTAAAATGGTGCAGTGTTCACATATAACCTGCAGACATCATCCCAGAGACTATTTTTTTTCAATACTGGGGACTGAACCCAAAGCCTTCACACTAAGCCAGTGATGGTGAATGCGTCAGAGCTTTCAGTGATACAACCTGCTGCAGCGCTCCAGCCAGTTTCCCCACACTGCACTAAGCTCAACCCTTATTTATTTTTTATTTTATGTCACTAAACTGCCCAGGCTGGGCTTGAACTTGTGATCCTGAGTAGCCATGCTTCCAGGGCTGCACCACCATGTCTTGCCCCCATATACTTTAAATCATCTCTAGGTTAGTACATCGTAAATGTTACGAAAATAGTTGTTACAGGGTATTGCTTCAGGAATAATGATTAAAAAACAAAAACAAAAAACTTTGTTACATATTCAAGATGAGGTTTTTAAAAAAAATATTTTGAACTTTGGTTGGTTGACTGAATCCGCACATGAGGAACCAATGGATATGCACGGGTGCAGCCCCTTTTGGTCTGCAGTAACTAACTTGTCCCATGAAAAAAGATTTCAGCCTTAGTTATAGCGAAAGCTAGTGTTTTTAAAGACAATCATGAAGGGTAAAACGAAAACAGAGAACTACGGTATCCGCACAATCCAAGATGATATAACAAAATACGAGACCATATTTTCAATAAAATGACCCTTAGAAAGCCCCGCCTGTTTGGGGCGCTCGCCCCACCCACCCGTAATCCTGCAGGTCCAGTGTGTGCAGCTCCAGTTGGGGCTCTGCCCGTGCCGCCCGCGCGCCCTGTGCCGCGAAGCGCACCAGCCGGTGGGCGCCGGCGGGCCCCGCGCCCGGAAGTTCCTTCTGCACCGACACCTGCAGCAGCAGGGGCTGGCGAGGCCGGCGCAGCTGCTGCCAGAAGTTCACTGCCTCGGTCACGTCAAAGGCCTGCCAGCCGCTCTCGTGGACGGACACCAGCCTGCGACAGACAGCGCGTGAGCGGCGGCGCGGGCCGGGATCCAAGCCAGTGCATGGGGCGGAGCCGCCCTCGCGCCGCCCGACGCGAGCCCCACCTGGAGTCGATGAGAGACGTGCGGTTGGAGCCGTCGTCGCGGACGCGCAGCCACTCGACGGTGACGCGGGCCCGGGCGCCGCGCGTGGACAGCCGCTCGAGCCGGCGCAGCGCGGCCTTCGGCGCCGGCTCCTGGAAGAGCCGCAACACGGCCTGCACAAGCTCGCGGCGGGGCGTCAGCCGCTGCTCCATGCGGAACACCAGCAGGTGCGTGGAGGCTTCGGACGCCAGGAACCTGCCGGCCACCTCTGGGGACATGAGGGGGTCTGTCGAGCCACGCGCCACCGGGCCGGGGGGCGCCAAGGGTGGCAGTCCTCACCCCAGTCTGGGGCAGACCCCCTGGGGCAGCGCCTGGTCCGGTTCCAGTCTCCACCCGGTTGGAGGAGGTGACTGGGCCATGGGCCTGGAGGATCCCGGCGCCCCCTCATCCAGCTCCGGCGGGGAGAAGACGGCAGCCCCGGAGAGCAGAGGCTGCCCTGGGGTCACCCGGCGCCCGGGCTGCAGACCGCTCACAGGACTGCGCGCTGCACCAGAGGCACACACGGCCGAGAGGATTTTGAATGCAGGCCCTGCGGGTCAGGGTGGGAGCAGACCCCAGCGAGTCCTGTCTGCACTCCGCCGTCTGTGGGAGTGCGCCCTCCCACACGGCCCGCCGGCAGCGACTTTACCTTCGGCCTCCCCTCCCCTCCTCTGGGACCTGGTCTTAAATGAGTCCTGGCCCTGAGCAGTCCCTCAGGACACGGTCACCTTCGCGGGCTGTGGTCATTAGACAGTGGCCTCACAAGGCAAGGACCCCTTGACACCACTGCATCGGGCAAACCCGCCTATTCCCCAGGGGCAGGGGCATGGGGCTCACCTCGAAAGTTCTGGCTGAACCTCTTCCCGCGGGAGCGGTCCCCGTGGCTGCGCTGCAAGAGAGCCACGTACTCGGCCCTCACATGGGCAGGGACGACCAGCCCCTCCACATCGGCCCTGTCCAAGACAGGCGGCTGGCCGAGCCCCAGCTGCTGCAGCAGGCTGCCCAGAACCTGATTCTCCGTCAGGGCCGCCCCAGGGCCAGCCAGGGGCAGCATCCAGAGTGCCCAGCAGAGCCACACGAGCTGCATGGTGCTGCCCAGGAGGCAGAGAAGCTGTGGTGTGTCCCGAGGCGGCACGTCCAGGAGTACTTTGGGCTCGGCCTGCAAAGATGCAGGGCTGGGACAGCTTTATAGCCGGCCCCAGGCTAGGGAGGGAGGGCGTGAGGTCACACCCTCAACCTCCCGAGAGCTCTCAGCCAGACAAACCCTGAGCCCTGAGGAGGGGGCCGTCTAGAAGGGACACAAAGAGCCGTCTGGATGCCATACAGGCCTAGGGCTTCTGGTTGTGCCGCTTTGGCAGCTCAACAGTATTTTTAGTGCTTGATGAATTTCCCTAGTCCTGTCTATAAAAAGGGGAGGCTATTCTGTGAAAAAGAGACCAGCTGTTTAAATCTCTGTAACTCTCTTCCTGGAGGCCAGTCTCAGTCTAGGTTTACTCATCAAGAAGCAAGGAGGAAGCTGGGCCTGATAGTACCTTCCTGTAATCCCAGCACTCTGGGAGGCTGAGACAGGACAAGTCTGAGCCCAACCAGAGCTTAAAAAAAAAAAAAAAAAGGCTGGGGATTGAATTCAGTGAAACGGCCATGGGTTTAATCCCCAGTACTGCAAGCAATCAGTAATCAATAAATGAAAGGAAGAGGTTGAATCAGGAGGATTGAGTTTGATGCCTGCCTGGAATACATAGTAAAACCATGTCTCAAAAAACAGAAAAAAAACATTTAAGGAATAATAACAAAAAATGCCAGGCATGGTGGTGCACCCCTGTAATCTC
The DNA here is from genome assembly GCA_004363535.1 of Dasyprocta punctata. Taxonomy (NCBI): domain Eukaryota; kingdom Metazoa; phylum Chordata; class Mammalia; order Rodentia; family Dasyproctidae; genus Dasyprocta; species Dasyprocta punctata. The sequence goes on from RJWM01005664.1 coordinate 8,988, forward strand.
AGCACTCGGGAGGCTGAGGCAGGAGGATTACTACAAGTTTGAGGCCAGCCTGGGCTTCATAGTGAGTTTAAGGCCAGCCTGAACTGCATAGCAAGACCCTGACTAAAAGAAAAAAGAGGGCTGGGGGTATGACTCAGTGGTAGTGTCCTTGCCGTGCCTGGGTCCGGCCCCCAGCTCCCAAAGGAAAAAAACATTTTTTTAAAAGAAAGAAAAATTTTAAAAAATAAAAGAAGAAAGGAGGAAAATATTCTGCATTCCTGCTGGTTCTGCCCACATGCACAGACTTCCTTGGAGTCAGAAGGGTCTCCTTGTGTCCCTCAGTCTCACAGCCACCTCCTGTTTGCCCTGCAGGACCCTCAGGTCCTGTCACAGTCCCTGCCCTCCTCCATGACAGAGGAAGCTACATGCTGTCAGGACAGAAATCTGGCAGCTGGACACTCTCTGGCAATCCCAGGAAAAGCAATTTCTGTTGGCGTTTGCCATTGGATGACCACAGAGTAAGCCACCTGTGGACAGCAGGTTCTTGGGGGTGAGGTCCACCCATGGGCTGGTCTGAGACACCAGCACACAGTTTGGGTCTCAGCGAGTCCCAGACACAGAGGACAGGAACCTGGAAAGCAAAGGGCACTTCCACCCAGAGGCAGGTTGTATCTAGAGAGCTAAATTCAAGTACAGGACTGCTGCTTGTAAGACCTACTCATGGCATGTTCAGCCTTTCTGCTTTAGTTTCCTCATCTGCAGCAGGGGTGGTAATGACAGTCCTGGGCAGGGTACGAAAATGAAGTAAATGAGTACATGGGCGGGGGTTTAGGTCCATGCCTGCCTTCTGATAAACATGCTAGAAGGGTTTCCTGTTGCTATCATCTGTCTGAAACCAGCATTCTCAGGGTTGTGCCTTTTATAAAAATATCAGTAACAAGAATAGCTAGCATTTCATTTTTGTTTTTGTTTTGCGGCACTGAGGAACAAACCCAAAGCCTCTCCATGCCAGGCAAGCACTCCCGCACTGAGCCGCACCCCAGTCCAGCAAATATGAGCTGAATCCATCATTGTTCTGCGCTCAGAAGGTGATTCGCCTCAGGAGGCCAGTGTCCCTCACTCCCGCACTTCTTCCGGAGGAGCAAAGTGACCTCCTGCCCTCCCCAGTGTGGAGGGCTTGGGATGTAAATGCACGCTCAGATGTCTGTCTCCAGAGGCTCCTCACAGCTTGGGGGATCTGAGGGTGCCAGGAAGAGTCCCTTCCTGAAACTCCGCCACCGCCCCTGTGTTGTGCCACATGGGACTGAGCAGGGATGGTGGAAGAAGACAAGGACCTGCATGAGGGCTACTAGGCAGTGAGAAGAGATCAACCTCGCCACTTCCTGGGCAGGTGGACACCCTGGGCCCTGGGGAATGCTGTGCTAGTCACAGTCCTCTGGGTCATGCATGCCAGACAGGAGAGAACTTTTTGGTTCTCAAAGCCAGAAAAACTCTGGGTAAGGGCCCAGTACATCACACACAGATTTCCACCATACACATAGATACACACACACATACACACATATACACATATACACATACATACACATGCACACATACACTTATACATATATGCACATACATACACACATACACATGCATGTACACATATACACACATACATACACATACATATACACATATATGCATACACACATACAAATACACACAATTATGTATACACATACATACACACATGTAGTGGTGACTCAGCTCCCGAGCTTAATTCTTTCCACAGTTCTCACTGTGAAACAAATTGGTTGAGAACCCAATCAGATTTTCCATGAGGTTCAGTGTCATCCAATGGAAAATTTGTGAACAGAGGCAAAATTTTGCCAAATGCCTCTGTTGGAGAACTGAATTGTTTACAGAAGCATTCAGGAACAAAGGTACCACTGCATTTGCATGTGTGTGTGTACAAGGGGTGATCAAAAGTACAGTGGATGCTTAAATTTCTAAAAGCATTCTCACAGTGAATGACACATTGCCCAGAACATGGGATCAGTGTGTTCAGAGCAAGGAGGGTTCAGTGACACCTCGAATGCAACAGCTCCAGGCTCCAAATTTCTGCCAGGCAGAAAACAAATCTGTTTGGTGTTCATAACTTTCCTCAGTGATCAAACTGAAAATCTGGCCTGAAGAGACCACTGTGGGTGGAGAGGGTAACACAGGTCACACACTGCAGTGTGGCAAGCAGGGGCTGTGCCTCACTGTGAACTCACTGCGCCTCACTGCTCCTGCACCACACTTTGAACAAACAATTGTCACTGTGCTCCAAAGAAAGTTAGTGATACCGGCAGTAAGGCTAAGAGGGAAACTGACAGCCACAGTAGAGTTAAAGAAATCATTGCAAAATTTGTTAAAGTCCTGAAAAAATTAGTTTTAAATCATAATTTTTGGGTCTCAGCACCAGTTACTTGTTTTTTCTTCCTTTTTGTTTTGAGACAGGATCTCACTATATAGTCCAGGTTGCCCTTGAACTCATGGTGATCCTCTTGCCTCAGCCTCCCCAGTGCTGGGATGATAGGTGTGTGCCAGCACACCCGGTTTGATTTTCCTTTATTTCTTATCAGAAAAACATGTAAAATTATGTTCAGTTCTCCAATTTTTTGATGTTCAAACACAAATTTGGAACACATTGAGTTTGATAGTCCAGGCACCACCTTATTTTGATGGGGATTAGCAGCAACGTGTCTTTTACTGTGCTCACTGAAAAGTGATCATACATGCGTGTATGTACACACAGAAGGGTTTTTGTGGGAAGTAGCATAGACTTAGAAGAGGAGGGAGAGTAAGAATAACCCTGATTGGACTGGAGGTGTAATCCAGGGGTAGAGCACTTTCCTAGCATGTTTGTGGCTCTGAACTCAATCCCTAGGGCAGCAAAAAATATATAAAAAACAAACAATCATAATAATCATAATGGCTAGCAGCACTTGTGGACTATGCTGTGTTCTGAGTGCTTTCTACACGTTTCTATGTGTTATATGTAGCAGCATGAGGAGGAAGTTGTCACTGTTGTTGCTGCTTCATAGATGAAGAAACTGGGGTATCGGCTGGCACGTGACTACTACCTGTGACCACAGGGCCAGAGGGAGGCCGACGGGAGGAAACACAGACACCCTGACAACTGGCTGACATGGAGAGGGTCTTGGGGTTTCTAGAATCAAGACTTCTGCTACTTCTTTGCCTCCTTTCTCTTTTTCTTTCCTCCTCTATTATCAAGGACACCCAAAGAGGGGTTAAAATTCCATCTTGGGAGTTAAGGGTACACGGTGTGGTGGAGTGCTTGCCTAGTGTTCCATCCCAACACACACACACACACGCACACACACAGCCCCTCCTGGAGCTCTGGAGCTCAATTCTTATAGTTTGAACATCTCCTAAAATACAAGGTCCCACACACAAAACAAGCCCCTGCTCTCTGGCTGACAAGCGTACCCTTCTGCAAAAAAAAACAAAAAACCACCAGTGCCTTTCTTTGCAAGTGATTAGCAGGGAAAGGATTCATGTGATGCAAACATTTGGGCCTTAAGTCAGACCAAAAGGTGCAGAAGTGTCACATTTACAGGCAACCAAAGACCCATAACCCTCAGTTACCAAAAGCTCTCTGGGGCTGCCATTCTATAAATATGCAGTACGCAGCCATCCTCACTGCTGGTTGACAGGAAGCCCTGTGGCTTATCACTGGGGCGGGGTGGGGGTGGGGAGTTGGGTAGGGAGGTCAAGGATATAACACCCAGGCTGTCCTGCAAGCCATGACCCCTCCTGAGCCCCCAACCAGGAGCTCTCAGGACTGGAAGCTCACAATGAGACTGCAGGTGTGGTGGTTCAGTAGGGACCTGCTGTCCCCAGGCTGCAGGAAGCCACATGGTATCTCCTACCCAGGAGACACCTCAGGGCTGAAGGGCTCTGAGAGTACCTGCATGGCCAGGAGCCCCCTTCTGCACCTAAGGTAACTGACAGGCTAAATGGAACCTCACTTTCCAGAGCAGACCGAAAAGGGAAGAGACCCTCACAGCTGGGCTCCCTACTTTCCCTCAGGTGTCTCGCTGGTCCTTGGGACTGGCCTGGTAGGACAGAACCAAGTCTATAATGGAGTCAATGGGCATCTGGAGCCTTGTGCTGCAGGGAATCTGGGGTCACTGGGAGCCTGCACGGGGGTCTGTGGTTATTCCAGAAACTGAGGTCCCAATCTGGGGAAACTGCCCTTAAGTGGGGGAGCCTGGGAACCTTAAGGGTTGGTCCAGCCAACCAGCTGATTCTCTTCCTTCTCCCTGGTAGTTTGTAGAATGAGAGTTTAGAGCTGAAATCAAACATCTCACCATTCTCCTGTCCCCAGGTTTTAGAGCCAAGAAAGCTGAGGCTCACAGAGATGACAGTGTCCCTGAGTGCACACCGTTAACGACGGATACCCACAGAAAGCCAGGTCTTCTGGCTCCCAGGCCAGAGTTCTTCCTGCACCATCTAACTATCTCCAATGCCCACTCTCCCTGTCCCAGCCCCAGTGTTGGGGAGATTATCCCCTAGCCCCAGGCCAACTGGGAACTCGGTCAGCATGGGTCGGGTCTGGGCGGGGGTGGGGCAGTGCGAGCAGACAGACCAGGGCAAAGCCTGCAGCCTCCCGAGGCTCTTCAGGATTTGGGCCCAGGTCACGAATGTGGATTCCAGGCAGCCTGAAAGGTTCATTTTGGGAAATAAAGTAATTGGGTAATTAGCTACCAGCCAAAAGAAGGATGCGAATGTGGATTAGGAGATTTTTTACAATGGACAGATTAGTCTTGGGGAGGGAAGGCAGCCACCCTTTGTCATGCAGAGGAAGCAGCCTGGCCTTCCCTTGGGTTGTGGATCTGATGGAGTGTCTGGCTGTGGGGCCAGGTCAGACTGAAAGGAAAATTGTCAAATAGCCCCTTCTGTGTTGGAGGAAGGAAAATGTTTAGAGAGCAGAGAACACAATTTATAATCCTAAATCAGAACTCTTTCCTTCCTAAAGCGGAAGTCATCCAGACCACCTACAAATCTGAATTGTTTGAGGTTTTAAAATTTTGTGAAAGCCAGGCGTGCTGGCACAAACCTGGATCCCAACACTTGGGAGGCTGAGGCGGGAGGATCATTGCAAGTTTGAGGCCAGCCTGAGCTACATAGCAAGACCCTGTCTCAAAAAAAAAATTTTTTTTTTTTTTTTCTGGTACCGGGGATTGAACTCACAACCTCAGGCCTGCCAGGGCAGGTGCTTAAGCCACTGAGCCAAACTCCCAGCCCTGGTTTTTTTATGCAGGGTTGCACTATGTAGCTCAGGCTGGCCTTGCGCTCGCATTGTAGCCCAAGCCGGCCTCGAACTCACAACGCTCCGCCTACCTCAGCCTCCCGAGTGCTGGGATTAAAGGCATGCGCCACCACGCCCTGCTTCAAAAAAATCTTAAGTGAAATAAATCAGACACACAAGTTTAATCAGTTTAATCTTAAATAAATCAGACACACATTATTCTCTGTGTATGAGAAACGCAAAGGGTAAATAAGGAGCAAAATGGAGGCAAGATATTGGGAAGTAGGAAGCACTTGTTCAAATGGGAAGGGGAACAACAGAGTAGGGGAGGAAGAGGGAAATGGGTTTGCTTTTTAGAAAACAGAGAATTGAAGGGAAAAAATGGAAACAGCTTTTGTAAGTCAGGAGGGGAAGAAGGGTTGAAGGGCGGGAAAAAAGAATTAAGGTGTATTATGTACAGATACAAATTCCCTATGATGAACGTGACCACTATGTATGGGAAATATACATGTGTAAATGGCAAACATATATTAATAAAAAATAAATAAAACATATAGAAAATTAAAATTTTGTGAAGTCTTTTTCTTCAGAGATATTATGCTGTGAATGGCCTAAGCATAATTCTATGAATGCTACAGGAAAATGCGAATACTTTGTACTACAATTTGCACATCTGTTAGAAGAGAGGCACCCAGGGCCAGGTCTCCTCTAACCCAGGTGGCCTTTAGGAGATGCTGTTCAGCAGGGTCGGGTCCTCGATGTGTCCTTCCAAGACCTGGGCAGCAGCTGCCACACTCACCTTCTCACTTGGCCCTGCTATTCTACACAGCTTGGCTTTCAGAGGCATGATGACAGGGACACCCCTAACCTTTGGGGAGGGCTTCCCACACCCTTCCCCATCGATCCAAATCCCTTTTCCACAGCCTCACTGCTCTGGTTCGCCCACCTGTGCCAGACCTGCCTGGGGAGCCTCGGGGAGTCGCTTTCTGGAGTCCCCTCGCTGAGGGCCTCCTAAATGAACTTTGCTAAAGGCAGCTTCAGGAGTTGGGGTGTTAGAGATTCTGTAGGGTGAGGAGGGTGATGGGAGAGGGTGGGGGTGGGGCAATAGCAGACCTGTGAGGTAAAGAGCTGGAGAATTCAGGTGGAAAACCCTCACTGTAGGATTTGTAAGCTGGCCCTTCACGTGGTGCTTCACCTGCCTGCCTGCCTGCCTGTGGCGAGGGGAAGGAAAATGACCAGGAAAAATTTTGTCCTGTTTTTTTCTGGACTTTCTCTGGAAATTTGAGAGTAAGGAGCAGGGCGTGATGGTGAACACCTATAATACCAGCACTTAGAAGGCTGAGGCATGAGGGCTGCCATGAGTTTGAGGCCAGCCTAGATAGTGAGTTCAAGGCCAACCTGCACTACATAATAAAGCTCTGTCTCAAAAAACAAAAACGTAAGGGTCTCTCTCCAACAGCAAGAGTCTCTCTCTCTCTAAACAGAATCACACTATGTGCAAATTAAATATATTTATGTTGAGAGCTGTTGAAGCTGGAAAATGACCCACATATGAATTTACCAAAGTAACAAACAGCACCTGGGTATACCACGTGAAAATGCTGCTACAGCCCAGAAAAACAGGAGGCTCCTAAGCAATCCAGGCCTAAGTTACTAGGCAGACGGGCTGAAATTGACGTCATCCTTCCCGGTATATAAACAAACACCCAGCATTGGTTGAGCAGTACCTTTCCTCCCATCAGGAGAATAAGGGATCTACCTGACGCCAGCTTTGTCTCTTTATTTTTCTCATCCTCTGGCGGTCCTTCACCCCAAGAACCTCAGGAGCCACGTGGGTCGCAGCATATTTAAAATCAAAGTTAACAATATGTAGATCAAAAGATTTTCCACCCTGCTCCTGCCCCAGCCTTTTTGTGTCTTTCTCCACAGCTCTAACACCTCTGGAAAGGTTCATGTCCGAGAACCCTGATGTAGGAGGCAAGAGGCCAGGCCCTGATCGGGGCCCTTTCCAAGCCATCCTCTCCCTGCTGCATACAGCACCCGGCCACATACACTGCTGGTAGGAATGTAAAGTGGAGCTCTGCTTTGAAAAAATGTTGGGCAGGTTCTCAAAATGTTAAATGTGCAGTTGCCATACGACCTCACAACTCACTTCCTAAAAATATACCTGGAAGAAATGAAAAAACTTATGCCCACACATTCTAGATGAATGATCACATCATTACTACAATAGTAAGAAATGGAACTCTCAGGCGTGGTGGCACACATCTGTAATCCTAGCATCCTGGGAGGCTGAGGCAGGAGGATTATAAATTCAAGTCCCAACTAGGCAATTTAACAAGACTCTGTCTCAAAATAAAAGATTATAGAAGAGTTAGGGATGTAGCTCAGTGCAAAGGCCCTGAGTTCAATTCCTAGTACCACAAGACAGAGGGACAGAAAGACAGAGACAGAGACAGACAGAGACAGAGACAGAGATAGAGAGGAGGGGAGAGGACAGATAATGGGAGGGGAGGGGAGGAAAGTAAGGAAAAAAACAAAACCAGGAATATCCCAAATTCTAACTGATGAACTAATAAATAAAATGTGATATAGCCATAAAATAGAATATTAATATATAGCGATAAAAAGGAATAAAACATTGAAAACATCATGCTACATGAGAGAAGCTAGTCACAAATGACCACATATTGTATAATGACATTGTATGAAGTATCTGGAATGACTAAGCCCACAGTGCTGGAAAGCACCTTAGTGTCTGTCAGGGCCCTGGGGAGGAGGATATGCTGACAGCACAGCCACTGGGGGTGACCAGAAGGTTCTAGCAGTGACAACTGCACAGCTCTGTGAGTAGAGTAGATGTCATTGACTGGTACACATCAAGTACATGAATTGTGCAGTTATGAATTATTTCTCAATAAACTGTTTCATAAAGAAAAAAGAAATTTGAAATAGGAAATTAGTGACATGCGATTTTAACACAGATTAAGGGTGTATACATTGGAAACCAGGACCAACACATACCATAAATTTGTTTGGTTTGGTTTCGGTTTTGGTTTTGCAGCACTGGGAATGGGAGCTAGGGCCTCATGGATGCCAACATGTCACTGAGTTGCACTCGGCCCAACAGACAACCTTAGGCTGAAAAAAAGCCACAAACACTTGGCAAAGAGACAGTCTCTACCATGAAGACACCTAACTCCTAGTCAGCTTCTCCACATCGCAGCCATTTCTGGGGCAGCGTAGGCACGCATGGGGCCAGGCATGCAGTGACACCGTTGACAGGGCACACTGGGAGAAGTCTCCTTTCCCGCAAGGCCACACTCCCCTGAACTCGTGTGGTGCCACTGGCCTCAGGATCACTCTGCTCCAGATAGAAATGATTTTTTAAAAAATTTTAAAACTTTGAGCCAGGTGTGGTGGCGCACGCCTTTAATCCCAGCACTCGGGAGGCTGAGGTAGGAGGAGCGTTGTGAGTTCGAGGCCGGCTTGGGCTACAACAGGAGCACGAGGCCGGCCTGAGCTACACAGTGTGACCCTGCCTCAAAAAACCAGGGCCGGGAATTTGGCTCAGTGACTTAAGCACCTGTCTGACAGGTGTGAGGTTGTGAGTTCAATTTCTGGTGCCGCAAAAAAAAAAAAAAAAAAAAAATTAAAAGAATATTCAAAATGTAAGCCAGGCATGGTGGCACACTCCTGTAATCCCAGCACTCGGGAAGCTGAGGCAGGAGGATCGTTGTGAGTTTGAGATCAGCCTGGGCTGCAAAGTGAGTTTCAGGTCAGCCTGCACTGCATAGTGAGACCCTGACTCAAAAAATAGGGCCAGGGATTTAGCTCAGTGGTATAAGCACCTGCCTGGCAGGTGTGAGGTTGTGAGTTTGATCCTCCGTACAAAAAAAAAAAAAAAAAAGAATATTCTAAATCCTCTCTTCTACCTGTTTTGGAATATACAACTATATATGTAATATATTACAAATATAGATTTATTTTATAAATATGTAATATTACATGTCATATGTTAATATAATGTTCAAGGTATGTAATGTACATTATATATTAATACAAAATTTCTAATATTTCTAAATATATATTAATATATATTTCAAACAGTTAAAATATTTAAATAGCTATAATATGATGATAACTTTAATAAGCTGAGCATAGTGGCACAGTCCTATAATCCCAGCACTTTGGGAGGCTGAATTGCTCAACCTGGGCAACTTAAGGACTTAGCAAGACCCTGTCTCAAAATAAAAAATAAAAGTAAAAAACAGCTGGAGATGTAACTCAGTGAAAGGACTCTGGGTTCAGCCTCTAGTACTCCAAATTACAACAAAAAATGAGGTATATAATATAATCTCCATAATATACATATAACAGTATAGTGCCTATAACTATCATATGTAGAAGCATTATAATAGCTATAATATATAAACACGTGTATTTCATATTATATGTACTTATTAATGTATTGTACAGACATATATGACATAAATAATAATTAACATGCAATTATATACAATTATACATTAATATTATAAATCATATTAATATATTAACTTATTGTACATGTTGTCTATAACATTAATACATATCCATCCATCGATGTCTATGCTAGTGATTGAAATGAGGGCCTCTCACACGCTAAGTACACATCCTCCCGCGAGCCACATTCCCATTTCTTATGCTACAGTACCATTAGCCACAGTCATCTTCCGTGCAACAGCACACCAGCATGTATTCCTCCTGTGTCGCTTTGACCAATCCTAAAGCATCAGTACCTCTGTCTTACCCTCCTTGGCCTCCAATAACACTGTTTTCTCTACTTCTATCAGACCAGCTTTCTTCACTCCATAAATGAGTGAAACCATGTGGTATTTGGAGATGGAAAATTGCAAAGGCAGTCAGGTGTGGTAGTGCACACCTGTAATCCCTGCTCTTGGGAGCCTGAGGCAAGAGAATCACCATGAGTTTGAGGTCAGCCTGGGCTACATAGTGAGTTCAAGTCCGGCCTGGAATACACAGGGAGGCTCTATCTCACAAACAAAGAAGAATTCTTAGACTTGGATGGGATCAAACGCTGAGCTGACCAGGACAGTGGGGGCATGCTCATCAGCTCAGGAGAGCATTAGCAGGGCCTGCGACGGTGCTAACAAGGGCATTAGCCTGTTCTCCAGTCTCCAGAGCAGGCTGATAAGGAGGGGAGGGTGGATTTGCACATTCTGCCAGGCAATGGAGACATGGGTTGAGCAAACAGAATACATAATAATGAATATGGAGGCATCTGGGAATCCCTAGGATAAGCACTGTCCCACCAGGACAGATCCTCTTTCCAGAAACTTGTTATCAATAGCTCAGCTGCAGCTATCAGGAAGGAAATGAGCTTTTGCCATCCACTCTGGTGAGAAGCCACTGGCATGTGCTACCCCCTCCTGCTCCTCATTAGGGAATGTGACACTCCAGCCACCAGGCAGCCCAACACCTCCTGGAAACACTTTTTGCTTCCTCTGCCAGGGAACTCTAAGCTGTCCTTCAAGCATTTGCTGCCTCTTGGTTTTGAAGCAATGCGAGGTTGCCGGTGGGGATAGTATTTTCTAAGGAAACGTACGCCTGCATATGTGTGTACTCAAAGACACATCTATGGACAAAATCAGACGACACAGAAGAGTTTATGAGGAAAAGCAATGAGCTGACACTCCACATTTCCGCACTCAGCGCAGGTCACTCTGATGCTTTACCTCCAAAGCCATGATGACACTTAGATTTTTAAACAGAGAATATCTGCTGGTTCCCTGCTATGAAAAACAAGAATTTGTTTGACCCTCACTCTGCTTTTGAATCTCTTCCCAAAGTTTTACTTATTTATTTGTTTGTTTTGGGGTACTGGGGTCAAACCCAAGGCCTGGACACAGATCTACATTGCCAGCCCTTTTTTACTTTTACTTTTTTTTGGGGGGGGGGGCAGGGTCTTGCTAAGTCCGTAAGTTGCCCAGGCTGGGCTCAAACTTGCAGTCTTCCTGCTTCAGCCTTCTAGAGTGCTAGGATTATAAACATACAGCACAATTGTAATCTATTGTCTCAGGGTGGTTCGTTTGTCTGGTTTTTTGAGACAGGGTCTTACTATGCAGGTCTGTCTGGTCTTGAATTCACTATGTATCCCAGGCTGGTCTCAAATTTGTGGTGATCCTCTTGCCTCAGCCTCCCAAGTGCTGGGATTATAGGCATGCGCCACCATGACCAGTGATTGTCTCAATTTTTGTGGGTCAAGAATTCAGGAGCAGGCAGAATGCAGTCATACAGGTCTGCAATCCCAGCATTTGGGAGCTGAGGCAGGAAGATCACAAGTTCAAGGCCATTCCGGATTATGCAGAAAGACCCCGTCTCAAAAACAAAGCAAACAAAGAATCTAGGAGCAGTTTAGCCAATGGATCCGTCTCGAGGCCTCCCCAGGATGCCTTGAAAGTGTGAGTCAGGGCTATGGTCACCGGAGGCTTCCATGAGCTGGAGGAGCCGCTTCCAGGATCCACTCACGTGGCCTTCAGTCGGAGTCTCAGCTCCTCTCCAGGCAGACAGACCTCCCAATAAAGCTTCAGAAGGAAGCTGCAGGTCCATTTGTGTTCAAGGGAGACCAGAGCTAGAAATAAAAGCCTATTGTGTCCTAATAGAAATACAGTACATGATTTCACAAAAGCAAATGTCTGAGAGGCTGATCTGCTTTTAAACAAAATTCTGATATTTTGCTCATCATAGATTAACACTAATTTTGACATTTGAAAATATGAAATTAAGAAATGGGCATGGTAATGTGTGCCTGCAGGACCAGCACCAGAGACCAGCAGTTCCAGACCAGCCTCAGCAACACAGGAAAACCAAGTCTCAAAAAATTTAAAACTAGCCAGGTATGAGCTTACACCTATAATCCCAGCTACTCAGAAGGCCGAAGCAAGAGGACCGAAATTCCAAGGCCAGTTTGTACAACTTAGGGAGATTCGGCTTTAAAATAAAATTCTGAAAAGGTCTAAGAGTGTAGCTCAGTTGGTAGACCACTTGCCTAGCATGTGAGAAGCCCTGGGTTTAATTCCCAGTACTGCCAAGATAATAATAGTAGTAATAATAATAGCAATACATTCAATAAAATATTAAAATGTTATCTTGATTACTGAGTCTTTTGGTGCCTTTAAATTTTGCTTCTAGGCTGAGTGGCTTGGGGCAGAGCACTTGCCTAGTATGTAGGAAACTCTCGGTTCACCCCCAACCTGTACACACGTGCACGTGCATGAACACAAATGGCATCTGAGGTGAATACCTCGCTGGGTGCCATCTGTCCCATCCTCAGGGAGAGCAGAGGGCCCAGCTCGGCCAGTGACAAGGCCAGCACATGGGAAAGACAAGGTTGGGAGAGCAGCGTTCCCAAAAGGAGGCGTCATCAACAGGGACATTGCAGGAGACGGACGCTCGCTTGCTTCCTCTGATTTGGCCACACTGTTGTGGTCTCTTCTTCACCTGTCAAAGGCTGGGGGAGATACAGGACTTGCTGAAGTCCAGCCTCAGTCCATGTGAGACAGTTCCAGGCAGACTTTGCACCTCGGCCTCTTGCCTCCTGGAGGCTGAAGCCCTGTCAAAAGAGCAGAGCCTCTACTACCAGTGAAAGTGTTTTCAAGGACAGACCCCCAGATGGTGTGCCCTCTCCTCAGAAGGATCAAAGCTGGGGACCCGCAAGGTAGCCTGTGGCTCTCTAATCCCTGCCCAAAGTCTCTGTGCTGTATCCATGTACTGAGGCTCCTTGCTGTCACATGCATACTATTTCTGCACCCTGCCTCCCCAGGATGGAGCCTGGAGAAGGAAACCAAGGCCAAACACACGAATTAAGGTTGTTCAAGGTCATACAGCCTCACTGGGATATTTGGCCCTGCTGGAGTTTGAACCCACACCCCCAAGGCTATACCCTCAGCACCTTAATCTCATAGGTAAACAACCTCTGAATCCGAGCAAGCGGGAGGGGCTATTTCTGGACAGCCAGCTAATCTCAGCCACAGCAGTTCATTCACTCAATCAACATCCACTGTGCACCTGTCCATCACCAGCTGTCCGAGCCAGGGAAACAAAGAGCAGGTCCCATTTACTGAATACAGAAAGAGTGTTTAGTAAACATAATGCAAGTGATAAGTGTGGTGGGCCTGGATAACACTCTGCTAATGTGGATTCTCATTAGCTTCCCAGCAGGCAGACCCAGAGCTCCCTTCCTTGGGATGTGGGCCCTTTCACACTGGAGGGACAGGTGTGGCCCCACCGTCAGCCAGGCGCTAAGGTTGCCAGGCGCTAAGGTTGCAGGTGGCCTGGCAGTGAGTCCTCGAAACAATCCGGGCAGGCCTAACTCTACTCTTCCTTCTTGGCTGGAGGGTTGTACCACAGCCCGGCTTGTAAACCCAGGGTCATCCTTCCAACCTCACGACACTGGCCAGACTGCCTGTGTCCTTGGCAGCTCAGGGAATTACAGAAAGGACAACCTAAAAGAAGAAGTGGTGGGAGTCAGGGAATGCAAGCCTGAGACCCCCAGCAGGGACAGGGCTGTGCCCAGCACAGGCCTCCCCTAGGCCTCCAGTTTGCTCTGCTTCTGAAAGGCCCCAGCGCCTGCTCCCAGTTCCCAAGCCACTCTGACCAGGCCAGAGTCCTGCTGCCACCTCATGAATCAGTGATCTTGTGCTGCTCTGTGCCTTAGGTTTCTACACTAGAGCAGGAAGAAGGTAATAGACCCTTCTTTGGGGGATGTTTAAATCAGCCGATACTTGTATTTTTGCAGTGCTGGGATGGAACACAGGGTCTGGCACATGCTAAGTGAGCACTCTGCCACTGAGCAACACCCCCAGACATATTATAATTTGTGTCAGAAGGAAGTGCTACTGGGCTGCAAAAGCTATCTCTATAAACCCACATTCAAAAAAGTTTGGAGCATCCCATAAAAAAGCATTTATAAGAAAGATCTTAAAGTTGTCAAGTGCTGTCCAAAGGTAGAAGACTGTTACTGGTAAGAATTGTGTGAGGTCTCTCAGGGTCTCCCCACCCCTGCCTAGTGGGGGAAGGTCTTAAAACAAGGGGTTGAGACTTTGGTATATGTCTGTAATCCCAGCACTCAGGAGGCTAAGGCAGGATGATCTCAAATTCAAAGGTAGTCTGGGCTACACAGTGAGAACCTGTCTCAAACAAAACAAAATAAAACTCTCCATAATGAATGTAATTATTATATACTCCAAACATGTACTAATAAAAATTGAAAATCCAATAAAATAAAATAAAATAAAATAAAATAAAATAAAACAAAACAAAATAAAGAACTGGGAAAGTAGCTTAGTGCAAATGCCCAGTAGAGTGGGGGCGAGGATCCAGACCGAGGTCCCATTGGCCTCTGGCCAGTTCTAGGTGCGGCCTCCTGCTTGTTAGAGAGAGGTGTGTGGTCAGCTAGGACTGGCAGTGGTTGGGGCTGCTGCAGTGCTAGGGACCATGGCAATAACAGTGTCTTCATCATGTTCAGTGCAGCAGTCATCTCCTCTCCAAAATCCTGCAGGACTTTCCCAGGGGTAGCAGTGTTTTGGGGGACCCCATCTGCCTGGACACCCACTTAAAGTAAGCTGAGAGCATGAATTCAAAAGTAGCCACTTTTAGATCAGAGCAGAAATTAATGCAATTGAAACTAAGAAAACAATACAAAGAATTAATGAATTGAAGAGTTGGTTCTTTGAAAGAATAAATAAAATTCATAAACCCCTAGCCAACCTTATCAAAAAGAGGAAAGAAAAAACTCAAATCCATGCAATAAGAAATGAAATGGGTGAAACCAATACAGACCTTGTGGAAATACAGAAGATCATCAATACCTACTTTGAAAACCTTTACTTTCATAGGTTCGATAACACAGGAAATGGATAGATTCCGAGAAACATAAGAATTACCAAGCTGAGTCAAGAAGATGTAAAACTACTGAATATCAGCTAATGAAATTGAAAATGTAATTAGAACCTTAACAACAAAGAAAAGCCCAGGTCCTGATGGAGTCACTGCTGAATTCTACAAGAAATTTAGGGAAGACTTAATGCCAACACTCCTCAAACTCATCAATGAAATTGAGAGGGAATCAAGTCTCCCTAGCTCATTCCTGGAAGCAAGTATTACCCTATACCAAAACCAGAGAAAGACCCAACCAAAAAAGATAACTACAGGCCAATCTCTCTAATGAACATAGATGCAAAAATCCTCAATAAAATACTGGCAAACAGAATGCAACAAGTTATCAGGAAGATTATACACCATGATCAAGTGGGATTCATCCCAGGAATGAAAGGATGGTTCAACGTATGAAAATCAATAAATGTAATACACCATATCAATAGGGTTAAGGACAAGAGTCACATGATCATCTCAATAGATGCCGAAAAAACTTTCGACAAAATCCAATACTCATTCATGATAAAAGCCCTACAGAAAATCGGAATAGACCTGGTAAAAGCCATATATCATAAGCCAACAGCCAACATCTTACTAAATGGACAAAAACTGAAAACTTTCAACCTGAAATCAGGAACAAGACAAGGATGTCCATTATCACCACTCCTACTCAATATAGTTCTGGAAACATTAGCCAGAGCAATTAGACAAGAAAGAGAAATAAAAGGAATAAGGATAGGAAAGGAAGAAGTTAAATTATCATTATTTGTGGGTGGCATGATACTCTACACAGAAGACCCCCAAAAATCCATTGAAAGACTTCTTGATGTAATAACCAAATTCAGTAATGTAGCTAGATACAAGGTCAACACTCAAAAATCAATAGCATTCTTGTACACAAACAACAAAACCACTGAGAGAAAAATAAGGAAAATCACACCCTTCACTATAGCATCCAAAAAATAAAATACTTAGGAATCGATCTAACAAAAGAACACTTGGGAGGTTGAGGTAGGAGGAGCATTGTGAGTTTGAGGCCGGATTGGGCTACAGTACAAGCGCAAGGCTGGCCTGAGCTACATAGAGCGACCCTGCCTCAAAAAACTAGGGTTGGGAGTTTGGGTCAATGGTTTAAGTGCCTGTCTAGCAGGTGCAAGGCTGTAAGTTCGATCCCCAGTGCCAAAAAAAACAAAAAAAAAATCTAATAAAGGAAGTAAAAAGGCTGAAACTGGGTGCACCCAACAAGAAGCTAACTAGCCAGCCTTTCTGGTAAGCTGTGCAAGCCATGCAGAATCCAGGAAAAGTCAGATAGTGCCCCCTGTGAGCCTACTGGTGCGCATGCTGAGAATCAAATCCAACCCCCATCCACAAGCAGCCTGCTGGTTCAGAGGACTGGATGAGTTGATAATAACTAAGGTACATAAAGCAACTAAATGCTTGTATTGTTTGGTTGATTTTTTTTTTTTTCCAGCACTGGGGATTGAACTCACAAACCTCGTGCCTGACAGATAGGAGCTTAAGCCACTGAGCCAAACTCCCAGCCCTAGTTTTTTTGAGGCAGGGTTGCACTATGTAGCTCAGGTCGGCCTTACGCTCGTGTTGTAGCCCAAGCTGGCCTCGAACTCACAATGCTCCGCCTACCTCAGCCTCCTCAGTGCTGGGATTAAAGGCATGTACCATCACGCCCCACTTGTTTGGTTGATTTTACAGGCCTGGAGCCAGCAGTCTGAGCATCTCTTGGGACGTTGACAGTGTGCAATATAGCAGATATGAGAGATTTCCTTTTATCCTATTTTTGAAGTCCAATATTGTTCTCACTGTTTTGCTTTGTTCTGATTAATTATTTTGCTTTATTCAATATTCTGTTTAGATTGGCTATATACTGTTTTGTTTTGGTTTGATTTTGTTATGCCTGATGGAATGGACAACTATTGTGAAGATAACAAGATACACTATAGTAGCTATTGTTGTTTTCCTAGTATCCTGTTTTGAAGTTCTGTACCAATTTTGCTGCTTTTTTGTTTGTTTGTTTTTTGTTTTGTTTTGCGGCACCAGGGATTGAACTCACAACCTTGTGCCTGGCAGACAGGCGCTTAAGTCACTGAGCCAAACTCCAAGTGCTGGTTTTTTAAGGCAGGGTCACACTATGTAACTCAGGTCAGCCTTGTGCTCGCGTTGTAGCCCAAGCCGGCCTTGAACTCACAACACTCCTCCTACCTCAGCCTCCCGAGTGCTGGGATTAAAGGCGTGTGCCACCATGCCCAGCTTGCTGCTTTGTTTGAATTGGCTTTGTTCTGTTGGATTTTATTATCTTTAAAATAAAAAAAAGGAAGTAAAAGACCTATACAGTGAAAATGATGTTACCCTGAAAAAGGAAATCAAAGAGGATTTCAGAAAATGCAAAGACATTCCTTGTTCATGGATTGGAAGAACAAACATTGTGAAAATGGCCATTCTGCCAAAATTGTTATACAGATTTAATGCAATCCCAATCAAAATACCATTAGCATACCTCACAGATCTAGAGAAATCATCCCTAAAATTGATCTGGAACCAGAAGAGACCTAGAAGAGCAAAGGCAATTCTGGGCAACAAAGGTAAGGCAGGAGGCATCACAATCCCCAAGTTGAAATTATATTACAAACCTACTATAATAAAATCAGCGTGGTACTGGAATAAAAACAGACCTGAAGATCAATGGAATAGATTAGAAGACACAGCCACAACTACAGACACATTCAGCCACCTCATCTTTGATAAAGGGACCAAACATGTACATTGGAAGAAAGACAGCCTCTTTAACAAGTGGTGCTGGAAAAACTGACTTTCCAAATGCCAAAAACTAAAACGAGATCCATGTCTATCACGATGCACTAAACTAAAGTCAAAATGGATCAAAGATCTAAATATTAAAACAGAAACACTAAACCCGCTAGAAGACAAAGTAGGTAGAAATCTTGAAGACATAGGAGTAGGCAGAGTTCATGAACAAAAATCAAACTGCACGGGAAATACTTCCCAGAATCAACAACTGGGATCTTGTCTTATTAAAAAGTTCTGCATGTCAAAAGAAATCTCCAACAGAGTGAAAAGAAAATCCACAAATTGGGAAAATACCTTAGCCAGTTGTCCCTCAGACAAAAGACTTCTATCTAAAACATAAAGAATTAAAAAAAAATCAGGCCCCCAAAATTCAAGGGCCCAATCCAAAAATGGGCATCTGAGATGAATATACACTTCTCAGAGGAAGAAATACAAATGGCTAATAAATATATGAAAAAAATGTTCAACATCAATGGTCATTCAGGAAGTGCAAATTAAAACAACACTGAGATTCCATTTCACTCCAGAAAGAATGGCCAAGATCAAGAAATCAACAAATAAACCAGGTGTGGTGGTGCACACTTTTAATCCCAGCACTCAGGAGGCTGAGGTAGGAGGAGCGTTGAGAGTTCGAGGCCGGCTTGGGCTACAATGTGAGCACAAGGCTGGCATGAACTACACAGTGCAACCCTACCTTAAAAGACTAGGGCTGGGAGTTTGGTTCCATGGCTTAAGCACCTGTCTGGCAGGTGTGAGGTTGTGAGTTTGATACCCAGTGCCGCAAAAAAAAAAAAAAAAAAAAAAGAAATCAACCAATAACAAATGCTGGAGGAGCAGTGGGGAAAAAGGAGCTCTTCTCAACTGTTGGTGAGAGTGTAGGCTGGTGCAACCACTATGGAAATCAGTGTGGAGGTTTCTCAAAAAGCTAGGATTAGAGATTCCATTTGACCCAGCTATCCTGTTTCTGGGCATTTTCCCAGAAGAATTGAAAACATCATACCACAGTGATATTTGTGCAACCATGTTTGCAGCAACCCAATTTGTAACAGCCAAATGTTGGAAACAACCCAAGTGTCCATCAATTAAGGAATGTACAAA
This sequence comes from Dasyprocta punctata, assembly GCA_004363535.1. Taxonomy (NCBI): domain Eukaryota; kingdom Metazoa; phylum Chordata; class Mammalia; order Rodentia; family Dasyproctidae; genus Dasyprocta; species Dasyprocta punctata. The sequence continues at coordinate 28,132 of RJWM01005664.1, forward strand.
AAAAGATGTAGTATTTTTATACAATGGAGTATCACTCAGTTATAAAGAAAGACCGCATCAAGACTTTTATAAGTAAATGGACACGACTCAAGACCATACTCATGAGTGAAATAAATCAAACTCATATAGGTAAATACCATAAGATCCAAAATCTACAATAAATACTGTGTAAGGGTAAGAAACTGCTTAAAGAGGAAAAGTAACTGGGATAGGGGAAAGGAGGAAAGAAGGAAGGGAAAAGGAAAAAGATATATATATATATATATATATATATATATATATATGCATATATATATATATATGATAACTAAAATGACTATACTACTAATTGTATTAATTATTGGAAAAGAATAGTTTTTTTGTTATTGTTTTTTGTTTTTGGTACTGAGGATCAAACTCGCAACCTTGTGCCTGCCAGGCAGGCACTTATGTCACTGAGTTAAATACTCAGCCCTATTTTTTGAGACAGGGTCTCACCATGCAGTTCAGGCTGGTCTCGAACTCACAATGATCCTCCTGCCTCAGCCTCCTGAGTGCTGGGATTAAAAGCATGTGCCACTACACCCGGCTTGGAAAAGAACAGTTAATACTCATATGATTATATGAATTTTACATGTCTATATCTGTTAATCTAAGCAACCCTTTTTTTTAAGAGAAAAAAGACACAGAAAAGAAAACCAAAAAGCAAAGAGACAAACAAACAACAACAACAAACCCAATACGATAACATTATAGGTTTAAACGAGATGATAGGAATTTGACAATGGTTGTAATATTGTATATTATTACCTTCAAAGGGGTTAAGCAACCGTTTTGAAAGTAGCAATATGCAATATTACACCAGGTGTGGTGGCGCACTAGGCAAGGCCAGCCTGAGCTACATAGTGCGACCCTGTCTCAAAAAACTAGGGTCAGGAGTTTGGCTTAGTGGCTTAAGTGCCTGTCTGGCAGGCACGAGGTTGTGAGTTCGATCCCTGGTGCCACCAAAAAAAAAAAAATGCAGTATTACAACCATTGTCAAATTCCTATCATCTTGTTTTGTAAACCTATACTGTTACAGTATTGGATTTGTTCTTGTTTGTTTATCTCTTTTCCTTTTTGTTTTTCTTTTCTGTGTCTTTTTTTCTCTTAAAAAAAAAGCCACTTTTTCTGATTTTGCAGGGCAGCGACTGGGATTTTCTCTTTTCCTTCCCCAGTGTGACTTCCCTCCTGGAGATCTTCTGCAGTCCCATTCACTCAAGTCACTGCTCAGTCTTTGAAGAGAAAGACACTAATACCCTTGTATTTCCACATTTCCAGACATGGGCTCTGGGCAGAGACCTCTTTTGCTTGCTTGGTCAAGAAGCAATGCATGTCAAGGAGTCACGACCAAGAGGAAGCATAGTACCAGTGTCTGCATTTCCCACTAGAATCCATCAGCGCTACATGTAACACAGCTGCACATCAGGTAGGTGTGCACTCCTGTAATCCCTGCTACTCAGAAGGCCGAGGAGGCAGATAAAGCATTGGATGAATACCTAAGTACATACTCAAACTCCTTCAGCAGAAAGACCAGGGAATGATTATGATAGCTGGTTGCCAAAGAGGAAAGTACTCATTCTGGAGCATACTGAGCAAGCTTACAAATGATTTGTTTTACTGAAATAAAATCTGAGAGTTCGAGTCAAAAGGAACCCAGCCTAATCAAATCAGGGCCAGCTAGACCTAACCAACTGCCTATATTCCACATGTGGGTAGTGGGGCTTGGGGGAACCACATAGGGCTCTTAGGGACCTAGTAACCTGCCACCTTCAGCCCCATTCCATTACCCCACCCCACCACCTAGTCTTCCTCACCAGCATCTCCCAGCCAGCCCTGTTCAGTTTGGATTTGCTAGTGTACTGCAGCCTCCACTGGCCACAGGAAATCTTCCTTCTTGAAGAAAGAAATAGACCCTTTTGGTAGCTCGCAAGCAATTCACCCACAGAATCCCTTTCTGTAGAACTACCAGCACACTCACCTTTCAATTGCTCTCAGGTTTCCTTTCAGTAAAATAGTTCCAGTTGAGAAGACAACTAGCCTGCCTTCTTGGTGAGTGGTGCGCGACTGGTGTAGACTCCAGGAAGAGAAAGATGTTCCTCCTGAGAATCTGCCATGTTGGGCAGGGAGGCTCCAACCAGAAGACAACTAGCCTGCCTTCCTGGTGAATGGCACGCGACCAGCGCGGACTCCAGGAGGAGAAAGATCTGTGCCTCCTGTAAGCCTACCCACACACAGGCTAAGAATCAAGGACAGCTTCCCACCCCGCCCCTGTAAGCAACGTGCTGGTTTGGAGGACTGGCTAAGTCAATAACAACTAAGGTACATGAAGCAACTAAATGCTTGTATTATTTGGTTGATTTTGCAGCCTGGGGCCAGCAATCTGAACATCTCTTGGGAAGATGACAGTATGCAATGTGACAAATATGGAGGATTCCCTTCTATCTTGTCTTTGAGGCCCAATATTGTTCTCTGTTTTGCTTTATTCTGATTTTTTTTTTGCTTTATTTCATATTGCTTTTATTCATTTTATTCTGTTTTGGTTTTGGTTTGATTTTACTATACCTGATGGAATGGTTAACTATTGTGAAGATAACAAGATATACTATAGTAGCTATTGTTTTCCTAGTATCTTGCTTTGAAGTTCTGTACCAGTTCTACTGTTTTGTTTTGATTGACTTTGTTCTGTTATGTTTTGTTGGATTTTACTATCTTTAAAGTAAAATTCAAAAAAAATAGTTCCAGTCATTTTCCTCAATAAGATTCAAGGTATCTACATCTATAAGCAAAGCTTTTAAAGTACATACAAAGTAAATATAGGAGTCAAACTATATGATCCTTTTGAAGGATGCCAAATAGTTTGGAAATTTTTTGTTTTATAAAATACACCAGAGTGGGCCAGGCATGGTGGTGCACTCCTGTAATCCCAGCAATCAGAAGGCCGAGGCAGGAGGATTGCTGTGAGTTCGAGGTCAGCCTGGGCTACAACTTGAGTTCAAGGCTAGCCTGAACTTTCTAATGAAACCCTGTCTCAAAAAGACAAAAAAAAAAAAAAAAAAAAAAAAAAAAAAAAAAAAAAAAAAAAAAAAAAAAAAAAAAAAAAAAAAAAAAAAAAAAAAAAAAAAAAAAAAAAAAAAAAAAAAAAAAAAAAAAAAAAAAAAAAAAAAGAATCACAATAGTACTGTACAACATTCATTCATTCAACAATTATTTGTGTAGCACCTTCCATATAGCTAGCACAAACTGACAAAACTCCTTTCCCTAAGGAGCTTGCCCTTTATGTAGGAAAGGGATATAAAATAAATAACTGACAATAAGTACTATAAAAAAAATAGGCAGCAAAGAAGAATCAGATGGACGTCATTATTGCTATTTGAAGTCAGGACAAGAGGTGACGGAGCCATCCTTGTAGACACCTGGTGGAAAAGATCTCAGGTAAAAGAAACAGCGCTGCGCTGTGGCACTGCAGGGCCTCAATTCTGTCCAACAAACAGCAAAGAGGGCCCTGTGGCCGAGGTGAGTGAGGCAGAGTAAATGAGGTCGAGGGGGCAGAGGGTGAAAACTGCGAGGAGCTTGCAGACCACTGTGACCATGGGGGCTACATTCAAAGGGAGAAGGAAACTCAGTGGGGGTCTCCGACAGATGCAGTGACACTGGGTGCACACTCCCCATGTCTCACTGATGGACACCCTCAGTTAGTAAGGTTAGGAACTGCAGAGTAAATTCTATAGTTGAGACTGACAGCTGGAAGAGGTAGCATATAAAGATGAGCAGAACTTCAACAGAGATCAGTGTACTTCCCCAGACTGCCTGCCACTCCTACACTGAGGCATGAATTAACCACATGAGCAACTTAATCAAATTTGAAGTGTCCTGCATTAAGGTCCAGTCTAGTATCTAGGTTCACACTCCTATTTCCATCAAGTATCTGTCCTTTTTAAAGGTTCTGGGGTTTCCCCTACCCCAGTACTGGGCTTGAACTCAGCCTTCACACTGAGCTACACCCCCTTTTCACACCCTTTTCAGTGCTTTGAAACCCAGCCTCACTAAACCGTTAAGTTGCCCAGACTATCCCGAGTGTGGTGGCTCATGCCTATAATCCCAGCACTCGGGAGGCTGAGACAGGAAGGTCGTTGCAAGTTCGAGACCAGCCTGGGCTCCAAAGTGAGCTCAAGGCAAGCCCGAACTGCATAGTGAGATCCTGCCTCAAAAAAACCCACAAAAATAAATAAATAAATAAATAAATAAATAAATAAATAAATAAGTTGCCGAGACTACACTTCAACAGCCGGGATCACAGGTATGGACCATCATATTTGTTTTTTTTTTTTTTTTTTTTTTTTTTCGGCACCGGGGATTGAACTCACAACCTCGCGCCTGCCAGGGCAGGCGCTTAAGGCACTGAGCCAAACTCCCGGCCCTGGTTTTTTGAGGCAGGGTCGCACTATGTAGCTCAGGCCAGCCTTGCACTCGCGTTGTAGCCCAAGCCAGCCTCGAACTCACAACGCTCCGCCTACCTCAGCCTCCCGAGTGCTGGGATTAAAGGCATGCACCACCACGCCCGGCTTTTTGGACCATCATATTTGGAGCAGCTATTCATGTTAATTCCCACCTTTTCACTTTGATGATTTTTTTTTTTTTGTACTGGGGATTTGAATTGAGAACTTTGCACATGCTGAACATACACCCTACCATTGTATCGCATACACTCTGGCAAGATGTTCTAGTCTCAAATACCTAACTCATCATGGTAAACGTCAGCTATGTCTTGCAGCTGCATGCATAAAGGTAAACAGGTACCTCATGCAGTCTGCCACGTGAGGTCACCTGGCCTACATCAGCATGGCTTGTCCTGAGTCCCTTAGGGACACTCTGTGATACCCATTGCTCACAAGGCTTTCATTTCACCACGGCTGCCCATCCCCCTCAGCCTGCTTCAGCTTTGACCCAGCTCTGTGTACACGGTATATTCAGCTGCGCTCACCACTGTGCCTGACGCAGTGTTCCAGAGTGGTGGTGTCCACACAGGAGCCATAAGTCACGCCTGGTGCTTGAGCACTTAAAATACAGCTGCGCCAACTGAGAAGCACTAAAGGGCAAACATCCACCAGTTTCCGAGTCACAGCACACACAAAAAAACTTCAATTTTCTTACACTGATTACATGTTGAAATATTCTGAAGAGCCGGGAATGGTGGCACATCCCAGTAATTCCAGCCCTCTGGGAGGATTAAGCAGGATTTTGAGCTCTGGTCCAACCTATACAACTTAGTAGGACCAACTTAGTCTCAAAATACAGGTACTGTGTTCAATCCCCAATATCAAAGACAAAGACGTAGACAGACAGACAGGCAAAGATAGATGACATTTTGAATATACTAAATGTGTTAAATAAAATATATTGCTATATAAACTAGGCATGGTGGTGCACACCTATAATCCTAGCACTTGAGAGGTTGAGACGGGAAGACTGCCACGAGTTTGAGGCCAGCCCAGACCACAGAGCAAGATTCTGTCTCAAAACAACATGCTAATAATAACAATAATAATAATAATATTACTATAAGTAATTTCACTTGCCTGTGTTTTTGTTTTTTTGTTTTTGTTTTTTGGTACTCAGGTGCTTGTGCCACTGCACTATATCCCTGGCCCACCTCTGTATTTTTTAATGTGACAAAGAAATTTAAAATTATTAGTTTCTACTAAACAACTTGTATTCGAGTATTCCAACAGTTTTCATTTAATAAGCAACAATTTAGCAAGCACTTTGCTAGATGCCTCACATACTAGTATTTATTTAATTCTAACAACAGAGTAGACATGACCCATTTAATCATTTAATAGCAAGTCTAGGCAGCTGATGCTCAGAAAGTTATGGAGTTTCCCTGGGTGCAGTGGTGCATGCTGGTAACCCTAGAACCCTAGGAGACTGAGACACGGGGATCGCAAATTCAAACAGGGTCTTTCTACATTATGAGCAATGTAGAAAGACCCTGTCTCAAAGTGGGAGAGGGGCGCACAAATGTAGCTCAGTACTAAGGCCCTGGGGCCAACCCCCACTATTACAAAAAAAGGCATGGGAGGTGGTGAGACAGTGTGTGTGACAGGGGAGGGGAGGCAGGGAGATACATGACCAATATTAGAAAGCAGAAAAAATTATTATTGCCATAGCTCCTACAGACATTAAAAGGGACTGCTTCAAGTAACTTTCTATCTACAAACCTAACCACCAGGACCACATGGATCAATTTCTTTAAAATATTATATACCTGAATCCCATAAACAGCAACCAGATGTGGTGCCACCCACCTGGCATCCCAGCACTCAGGAAGCTGAGGCAAGAGTTCAAGTTCAGCCTGTGCTACACAATGAGTTCTCAAGCCCAAAAAGATGAAGCATAAAACCCAAATAGAGGCACAACCGGCACAGACCCCAGGGAGAGAACAATGTGCCTTTTGAGAACCCTCCATGTTGGGCAGAGGCAGCAACCAGAAGAAAACCCACCTGCCTCCCTAGTGAGTGTGCGTGACTGTGCAAACTCCAGGAAGAGAAAGAGATCTGTGTACCATAGGCCTACAGGTGCATGGGCTACGAATCAAGGACCTCCCCCGCCCCCATAAGCAACCTGCTGGCTCAGAGGACCAGCTAAGTTCATAGCAACTAAGGTACACAAAGCAACTAAATGCTTGTATTGTTAGGTTATTTTGCAGGCCTGATGCCTGCAGTCTGAGCATTTCTTGGGAAGATGACACTGTGCAGTGTGGTAAATATGTCGGATTGTCCTGTCTTGTCTTTGAGCCCCAATATTGTTCTCATTGTTTTGCTTAATTTTCATTAATTTTCGTTTTTCTTTTTTTATTTTTCTTCATTTCATATCCTGCTTTTACTGGTTTTATTGTGTTTTGTTTTTGGTTTGTTTTTGCTATACCTGATGGAATGGTCAACTATTCTGAAAATAACAAGATACACTATAGTAGATATTGTTTTCATAGTATCTCTCTCTGAAGTTCTATGCCAGTTCTACTGCTTTGTTTTGATTGTTCTGTTGTCTTTTGTTGGCTTTTATTATCTTTAAAATACAATGAAAATTAAAAAAAAAACCCAAATACAGCCAGATATGGTGGCATGCACCTGGAACCTCAGTATTTAGGTGGATGAGGCAGGAAGACAAGATTGAAAGTTTTGTAGCCAATCTGCCCTTCCCATGAGCCAACAGAAGCAATGCTGGGGCCCCAGGAGAAACAAGAAGCCAATTCACCCTTCCTGTGAGCTGGGGGAAGCCACACTGGGCCTAGAAGGAATAACAAGAGGCCAATTTGCTCTTCTTGTTAGTCGGTGCAAGCCATGCAGGGCCCAGGAAGAGTAACAAGAAGCCAATTCACTCTTCCCATGAGTGAGCAGAAGCATACTGGCCTGGGAGTAACAAGAAGCCAATTTGCCATTCCCTTGAGTTGGTGCAAGCCACATGGGGCCCAGGAAGAGCAACAGGAAACCAATTCGCCCTTCCTGTAGGTTGGTGCGAGCCATGCGGGGGCCCAGCAAGAGCAACAGGAAACCAATTCGCCTTTCCTGTAGGCTGGTACAAACCATGCGGTGCCCAGGAAGAGCAACAGGAAACCAATTTGCCCTTCCCGTAGGCTGGTGCAAGCCATGCGGGGCCCAGGAGAAAGAAGCCAATTCACCCTTCCCATGAGTCAGCAGAAGCCATGCTGTGCCTGGGAGAAACAATTCACCCTTCCTGTGAGCTAACCAGCGCACGGGCTGGGAGACAAGAACATCCGCCACTCCGAAAGCAACCAGCTGATCTGGAGGACAGGCCAAGTTGATAGCAAGTAAGGTACCAAAACTTTTTTTTTTTTAATTTTAAAGATAGTAAAATCCAACAAAACAAAACAGAACAAAGTCAGTCAAAACAAAGCAGTAGAATTGGTACAGAACTTCAAAGTAGGATACTAGGAAAACAATAGCTACTGTAGTATATCTTGTTATCTTCACAATATTTGTCCATTCTATCAGGTACAGCAAAATCAAACCAAAAATAAAACAGAATAAAACCAATCAAAACAGAATATTGAATAAAGGAAAACAGAACATTGGGCCTCAAACAAGATAGAAGGGAATCCCCCACATTTGATACATTGCATACTGTCATCCTCCCAAGAGATGCTCAGACTGCTGGCCCCAAGCCTGCTAAATCAACCAATCAATACAAGCATTTAGTTGCTATGTACGTTTGTTGCTATCAAGTTAGCCAGTCCTCCAAACCAGCAGGCTGCTTGGTGGGGGAGGGGGTTGATTCTCAGCCCGTGTGCCAGTAGACTCATGGGAGATGCTGACTTTTCTCTTCCTGGAACCCGTTACTCCGTTTACCAGAATGGCTGGCTAGTTGTCTTCTTCTGGCTGGATCTTCCCTGACCCAGCATGGCGGGTTCTCGGAAGGCACTGGTCTTCCTCTCCCAAAACTTAATGCTAGTATTGTTTGATTAACTTTGCAGGCCTAAGGCCAGTAGTCTGAGCATCCATTAAGAGGACAATATGCATTATAACAGACATGGGGGTTTTCTGTCTAATGAAATCCAATATTGCTGTTTTGTTTTGTTCCATTTTATTGTTTTGTTTTATTCAATTTCTGTTTTGACTAATTTTATTTTGTTCTGTTTGATTTTATTATGTGTGATGGTATGTGCAGCAAATTTGAAGATAACAAGAGGTATTATGGTAGCCATTGATGATTTCCTATTACCCTGTTCTGAATCCTGTTTCCTATTACCACTATTTTGTTTTGATTGGCTTTATTCTGTTTTGTTTTTAATTCTCTTTAAAATACACTTTCAACCAGGCACGATGGTGCATGCCTTTAATCCCAGCACTCAGGAGGCTGAGGCAGGAGGATCACTGTGAGTCTGATACCAGCCTGGGCTACAAAGTGAGTTCAAGGCCAGCCTGAACTGCATAGTGAGACCCTGTCTCAAAAAATAGGGCCTGGGATTTAGCTCAGTAGCCTAAGCACCTGCCTGGCAGGTGCAAGGTTGTAAGTTTGATCCCTGGTACCAAAAAATAAAATAAAATAAAATAAAATAAAATAAAATAAAATAAAATAAAATAAACTTTTTATTATTTTGTTTTCATTGGTTTTATTCTGTTTTGTTTTGCTTGATTTTACTATTGTCTGATGATATGGACAGCTATTTTGAAGAAAACAAGAGACATTATGGCAGCCATTATTGACTTCCTATTATCTTGTTTTGAAGTCTTGGTATCACTTTCATTGTTTTGTTCTGATTAACTTTATTCTGTTTTGTTTGATTTTATTCTCTTTAAAATTAAAAGAAAAAAAAAAAGTTCAGTACCAGACTGAGTAACACACCAAGTTCAAGGCCAGCCTGGACTACACAGTGAGACCCTGTCTCAAGGTAATAACAAATAAAATTCTGAGTAGCCCTATATTTAAAACACTGATTTTAAAAAAGTTTCCTACAAAAACTTCAGGCCCAGATGGTTTCACATATCAATTCTTTTTTTTTTTTTTTTTTTTTGCTGCACCAGGGATTGAACTCACAACCTCGCGCCTGCCAGGGCAGGTGCTTAAGCCACTGAGCCAAACTCCCGGCCCTAGGTTTTTGAGGCAGGGTTGCACTATGTAGCTCAGGCCAGCCTTGCGCTCACGTTGTAGCCCAAGCCGGCCTTGAACTTACAACTCTCCGCCTACCTCAGCCTCCCAAGTGCTAGGATTAAAGGCATGTGCCACCACGCCCGGCTCCATCACATATCAATTCTATAAATGACAAAAAGGACAGCTAGGATTGGGTTATTAAAAAATGAGCCTTTAATATTAATTGGGAATACTGATCATGAGTCCACACTAGGCAGGTTATAAGTAAGAGGCTACACAATGGAAATCAGCTCTGGCGAATTCATTTCTTCTTCCCTTTTGCAGGCTTGGCAAATAACACTGGCTCAACCTGTTCCCTTGCTAGTCCCCTGACGGAAAACAGCCTAGCTGCGCGCTCCTGCAGTGTGCCCCCACACTTCAGGCCCAGGGCCCTCAGCGCACACTTGAGCTTCTCCAAGCCCAGCAGCTCCAGTTCTGCCGCAGAGTTGAACACCAGCAAATCCAGACCGTCCTCACTAAGACCCTGAGGGAAAAAGGCAAAAGAGACTTAAAATAGGATCCTTCTTCTGAATTAAGACTTTATTCAATTGTTGAATACTCTATTTTTCAAGAAATTGTCACCTAGTTTGCCATTATCTTTCTAGCTACTGAATTTCAAACACTTAGGACAGAAACAGAAGTATAAGATTCCAAACTGGATTTATTGGGAGGGGAGAGCAGTGCAGGGGATCAAACCCAACCCACCAAGGATGCTTGGCACGCACCCTGCCATGGAACAACATTTCCAGCCAGGACAAGTTAACATTACTTTTTTATTTTCTGATTTTTCCAGTAAAAAATCTAGACAGTAAAATATACCAAAGCCTATCCCTACACTACTACCACAGAAAATAGCAGGCACAAAAAAAGTTTAATTTTAGCTGGGCATGGTGGCACATGCCTAGAATTCCAGCAGTGGGGAAAATGAGACAAGAGGATCCACCAGTTCACAGACAGCCTGGGCTACACAGAGTTCAAGGCCAGCCTGGAATACATATAGTTTGACCTTGTCTCAAAAAATAAAAACCCAAAATAGAAAAAACAAATTACAATCTTAATTTTAATAAGTTACTCCTGCCTTTCAATCTCTTAATTCCACACTCTTGGAATTTTCTATTCTAATTGAACAAGACCAATTGTCAGTTACCACTTACATAACTCAACAAATTCAAACGTATATAATAGATTTGCAACTGCTCTATCCAGCTAGTACTTTTACCGACTTTAACACAAAATGAAATATTTCTAATACCTGCAAAGAACTAAATGGTATTTTAAAATGTATTTTTAGAGGACTTCCAGGAAGATGGTAGAGCAGTAAACAAGCAGTAGGGGTCAGCCTCTTTTGAGACTCAGAATCCAGACACTGGAAAAGAACAACTTGAGGAGGAAAAGGAGGGAAGTGGATCCCAGGGACCCAGCAAGAATCTGAAGGGAGAACCGGAGCCAACAGGGAAAGTGAAGAGACAGACCTTAACGCAAAAAAGGAGGCAGCAAACTGCACTTTCTCCCTGACCCCCAGCTCACAGCATGACAGATGAAGTTTGAATCTACAGACACAGTGAAGATAGGAAAACCAAGAAGCCATCATAGCAGGTGAGCCCAGAGGCCTCCATGGATAAACACACCAGTGGAACAGAACAGTAGAAGCTGTGAACCACAAATGCTGGTGAGTGACTTCACTCCAAGTGTCTGCTTGGCCAGCTGAACCCAGGACTCAAGAGTGAGGGTCGGCTTCCTTTCAGGGATCCTAGTGACTGGGTAACTGCACAACTTTAGGAGGCGTCCAAGGTCAGAGAGCCAAGGTCAGGCTGGCAAGAGATACCCAGAGTTTTGTAAACTGAATAACTCAGGCCCAAACCCCACAACCAGAGGCCAGAATCACCAAAACTTCTATGGAGCTGAAAGCAACAGAATCGGCATCCCAACCTAATTCTCCTGGAAGTTTGCTGAAATCATCTAAGATGGACATGGGCTCTGTCAACTTCCTTTTATCTACCAGAGACAAAAGACAAACTCTGAATTAGACACTATCAACAGAAGCATACTGATAAAAACGGCTGCTGAAAACTACATACACCACTTCGAGACAATAACACAGAGAAATGCATTTTGCTCTCATCAAGTTTTCAACTGTGAGGGGCTGGAGATGTAGCTCAGTGGTACAGTGCTTGCCTAGCATGCATAAGGCCCTGAGTTCAATCCCCAGTACCACCAAAAATAAATAAATACTTCTAAAAGGTTTTCACCTGTGATGAAATGTCTTTTCTGGAAGAAAATGCTCAGGAGAACATACATGGCCCAAAAAAAGAAGAAAATGCTAGGCCACAAGCCTACGAAGGATAGGCTAACCTTACTCTTACGTGCCAATGGGAGTGATGGTCTCTTGGTTTATCCTAGAGTGGTCAGAAAACAGAAAGTCATGAAGAATAGGATAGGCGTCATGTGGAGATCTAATGTAAAAGCTTGGGTAACAAGAGTACTTTTTCTTGAGTGATCAGGAAGACTTCCTGTTCTACTGTTAAGAAATATCTAGAAGATAAAGGTTTACCATTCAAGGCCGTCCTCATCATGGGGACAATGCTCCTGCTCACCCATGAGATTTGGAAGAAGAACTAGCTGGAAAATTCTCATGGCCCTCAGTTGAGTTCCTCCCAACTAATACTAAAAACTTCTGAAGTTTTTCTTCTGAAAATTATCCTTCTGAAATAAAGGAAATCCCAAAAACAAACATTTGGAGAGAAAACGAAGACAGATAAAAAGCCAATGGTTACACTCACTCGCAGAATGACAATGTCACATCATACTACAGAACAGTTTAAAGAAAAGACAGAAACAGACAACCTTAGATCAGTTTTTAGTTCTGAAAATGTTGAGACTTAAATGAGCCAGAAGCAGGTTCTTGTGGGCTACAGGTTCTCCAAAGGAGATAAAGAACACCAGAGAGCTAGATTCCTGATGTTTTTATGGAAGGGAACTCTCCTTCCAAACAATAACCAACCACCTTTCATTTCATCTTCCCTCCCTACAAACCAAAGATGTCAACTTGGTGAGTACAGTATGAAACTTTTGTTTCTGGTAAACCAGGCACACTTTATAACTTGTCTGGTGAACACTCTAGAAAAATTACTAGTTTTTCTGGTAAATTGCACACATTATGCAACCCTTTAAAAAAAAAAAAAGGTTAGTTAAAGGGTTGTTTGGGAGATCTGAAATGCATTATGGGTTATTTCCATTTTTTTTTTAATGGGAAAAATAGTCTCGACTTACAGTCAACTTGAGTTAAACAGCCCTCATGAACAAATTGAGCTTGTAAGTGAAGGGTCCACTGTAATTAAAAAACTACCAACAACAATGACAAAAAGTCCAGGCCCTGACGGATTCACTGCTGAATTCTATAAGAAATTTAGAGAGGTGGCCAGGGGTTTAGCTCAGTGGCACAAGCGTCTGCCTGGCAAACGCAAGGTTGCAAGTTCGATCCTCAGCAACAACAACAACAAAAAAAAAAAAAAAGAGAGAGAGAAATTTAGAGGATCTAAAATGAAATTAAAAGGGAAGCAACATTACCCAGATACCAAAACCAGAGAAGGATCCAACCAAAAAAAGAAAACTACAGGCCAATCTCCTTAACAAACACAGATGCAAAAAATCCCCAATAAGATACTGGCAAACAAAAAGCATCAAGTCATCAAGAAGATTATATACCATGACCAAGCAGAGTTCATTCAAGGGATATAAGAATGGTTCAATATACACAAGACAATAAATATAATACACATTAACAGAGCCATATGATCAACCAACAATAAAAACAATATGATCACCTCAACAGATGCAGAAAAAATATTTGACAAAGTCCAACATTCATTCATGTTAAAAAAAAATACTACAGAAAATAGGAATAGATGGCCTTTATCTCCATCTGATAAAATCTATCTATGACAAACCAAAAGCCAACATCATATTACATGGTCAAAAACTGAAAACTTTCACTCTAAAATCAGTAAGAAGACAAGAATGCTCACTATCACCACTCCTGTTCAACATGCTTCTGGAAACAACCAGAGCAATTAGACAAAGAGTATAAGAAATCAAAGAAATAGGATGGGAAAGGAAGAAGTTAAATTATCATTATTTGTGGCTAACATGATACTCTATATAGAAGACCCCAAAAACTCCACCAAAAGACTCCTACATTTAATAACCAAATTTAGGCCCGAAGATCAATGGAACAGAAGGTGCAGAAACAATTCCAAACACACTTAGCTACCTTATCTTTGACAGAGGCCAAACGCCTTTTCTGGAAGAAAGATAGCCTTTAATAAATGCCACCAGGCCAGGCGTGGTGGCGCCTTTAATCCCAGCACTCGGGAGGCTGAGGTAGGCGGAGCGTTGTGAGTTTGAGGCCGGCTTGGGCTACAACGTGAGCGCAAGGCTGGCCTGAGCTACATAGTGCAACCCTGCCTCAAATAGGGCCGGGAGTTTGGCTCAGTGGCTTAAGCGCCTGCCCTGGCAGGCGCGAGATTGTGAGTTCAATCCCCAGTGCCGCAAAAAAATAAAAAAATAAAAAAAATAAATGCCACCAGGAAAACTGGCTTTCCATATGCCAAAGATTAAAACTAGACCCGTATCTTTCACCATGCACTGAACTAAAATTGAAATGGCCCAGCACTCGGGAGGCTGATATAGGTGGAGCGTTGTGAGTTCGAGGCCGGCTTGGGCTACAACATGAGCAAGGCTGGCCTGAACTACATGTGCGAACCTGCCTCGAAAAGGATAGGGCTTGGAGTTTGGCTCAGTGGCTTAAGCACCCACCCAACAAGCACAAGGCTGTGAGTTTGATCCCCGGCACCACAAAAAAAAAAAAAAAAAAAAATTGAAATGGATCAAAAATCTAAATGGGCAGAGGATATATCTCAGTGGCACAAGCGCCTATCTGGCAAGCATGAGGTCATGAGTTCGATCCTTGGTACAAAAAAAAAAATTTAAATATTAAAACAGAAACACTAAGCCAGGTGTGGTGGCATACACCTGTAATCCCTGTAATCCCAGCATTCAAGAGACAGAGGCAGAACCATTGCTAGCTAGCCTGGGTTATACAGTGAGTTCAAGGTCAGACTGAACTACATAGCAAGACCCTGTCTCAAACAAACAAACAAACAAAAAATAAATAAATAAATAACAGAAACAATCAGCTGGAAGGGTAAAACTCTTAACAGGTATGAGCAAATACTTTATGAACAAAATCTTGACTGCACAAGAAATAATACAAAGAATCAACAGGTGTGATCTTTATCATATTAAGACACACACAGTGTGGGAAAAACTTCTTGCCAGCTATTCCTCAATAGTCTAATATCTAGAACATACAAAGAAAAAAATCAGACCCTCCCCCAAATGCAAAGACCCAGTACAAAATTGAGCATCTTCTCAGATGAAAAAGTACAAACAGCAAACAAATACATATAAAAATGTTCAATATCACTGGTCACTCAAGAAATGCAGTTAAAACAACACTGAGATTCCAACATTCTCCAGAAAGAATGGCTATTATCAAGAAATCAATACAAAACCCTGGCAGGGCTGTGGGGAAAAAGGAACCTTTCTCCGCTGTTGGTGGGAGTGTCAACTGATACAACCAAGATGGAAATCAATATGGCAAGTCCTCAAAAAACTGAAACTAGAAGTTTCTTTTGACCCAGCTATTCTCCTTCTTGGTATTTTCTCAAAAGGGTTAAAAGCATTGCACCACAGCGATGTATGCACAACCATGTTTAATAATGGCTCAGTCAGGAATAACTAAATCTTGGAACCAGTCCAAATGGTCATCAACTGATGAATAGATAAAGATGTGCTGGTTTTTTTAATATACAGTGGAGTACTACTCTGCCATAAAGAAGGATAAACTTGAGACATTTCTAGATAACCAGATGCACCTTGAGACCACACTCTTAAGCAAAATAAATCAGACACACTAGTTTAAGCAATGTATTATTTCTCTTGTGTGAGAAAGCAAAAGCACAAATAAGGACCAAAATGGATGACAGATATTGGGAAGCAGAAAGAAAATGTTCAAATGGGACAGGGCTTACAATGTGTTATGTACGTGTACCAATTTCCCATTATGAATGGAATCATTATGTACTGCATACATATACTAATAAAAAATTTAAATATACATATATGTTTGTAAAACTCTGTCTCACAGTAAGTTTTGTTTTATTAGTATTGAGGGCTGCATCCACAGCCTTCACACTGAGCTGCATCTTCAACCCTTGTTTTGTTTTGTTTTTATGGCAACAAGATCTCAGTGTGTAGTTCAGGCTGGCCTTGAACTCACTATACAGCCTAGGTTGGTGAACTCACAGCAATCCTCCTGCCTCAGGCTCCATAGCACAAGGATTATAGGTGTGCACCATCATGGCCAGCTTCAAGCCTTTCTTTAATGTTGTGAGACTGTCTCATTAACCTAAATTGCTCAGGCTGGGTCTGAATGTGGGATCTTCCTACCTTAGCCTCTCAGAGTGCCGAGATTACAGGTATATGCCACGACACTCAGCTTCACAGTAAATTATTGTAAACAAGTTAAGGAGCTCTAGAAACACTCTCTTGTTGACTATTAAACGAGAACTAAAAGGAACTTTTGCTAGATGTTAGGAGTAGACTTTGGTTTCATTATTTATAGTCAAATTCCACCCAAATATCTGTGGAGACTCATACTTGTTTGTTATGACTATACTAAAAACAAAATTTTTATGTGTAGTAATGTCAATCAAATCACTTTTTATGTTTTCTGGGGTGCCGCACGCGTCATGTGCTCTACTACTGAGCTATAACGTCCCCGGTCCTTTTTATTTCCAGACAGGGTCTTGTGAAATTCCCCTGGCTGGCCAAGAATTTAGAATCTACAGGCTTTAGGCTACTGGGTAGCTAGGATTACAGGTATGTGCTGATATATTCAACACATTTTATTTTGTTCCTTTATTCATTTTTTTTCTTTATTCACTTTTCTAAGACTTCAGTCAAGATAAAGCCACTGTATGCCTGCAACATAAAAACTGCACTACAATGCAGAAGTAGTGTGAAAGTCCTTAGCATGCATTATGGCTTGTGTCTAGACGTCCCCCAAAGCCTCATGCAGAGGTTTCTCAGAGGTGGCTAGAATTAGAGTGTGTGTCCCAGGGACTGATTTATGGTGCAATGCTAGAATAAAAGGCTCTTGGATTAAGAGTGTGGGTA
Organism: Dasyprocta punctata; assembly: GCA_004363535.1. Lineage (NCBI taxonomy): Eukaryota > Metazoa > Chordata > Mammalia > Rodentia > Dasyproctidae > Dasyprocta > Dasyprocta punctata. The sequence continues at coordinate 45,040 of RJWM01005664.1, forward strand.
AGATGTAAGGGACAGAAAGTGGCTCATCATTTGTCATTTGCTTGCTACTTGCTGCCATCTGCTGTTTTTCCTCTGCAATGCTGCTCCAGGCTACCCTGCCTAGCAATCAGCCAACTACGGACTGCAACTGACACCAAATGTGAGCCAAATAAACCTTTCCTCCCTTAACTTTGGGTGTCAAACTGGGCGTGGCGGCGCATGCCTGTAATCCTGCACTCAGGAGGCTGATGCTGGAGGACTGCCCAGAGTTCAAAGCCAGAATGGGCCACAAAATGAGTTCAAATACACCATATTAACAAAGCCAAGGACAAAAATCACATGATCATCTCAGTAGATGCAGAAAAAGCTTCTGACAAAGTTTAGCATCCACTCATGATAAACATCCTACAAAAAAATTGGAATATATGAGCTTTATCTCAATCTGATAAAAGCCATCTATGACAAACCAACAGCCAGCATCATATTAAATGGACACAAACTGAAAGCTTTCACTGCAAAATCAGGAACAAGACAAGGACGTCCACTGACTCCACTCTTATTCAATATAGTCCTCAAAACTTCAGCTGGAGCAATTAGACCAGAGAAAGAAATAAACAGAAGTTAAACTATCATTATTTGCAGAAGAAATGATACTCTACTTAGAACACCTGAAAAACTCCACCAAAAGACTTCCAGATTTAATAAGCAAAGTCAGTAACGCAGCTGGTTACAAAGTCAATACTCAAAAATCATTAGCCTCTCTGTATACAAATCACAAGATCACTGAAAGAGAAAACCGGGAAACAATACCTTTTACGATAACATCCAAAAAAATGAAATACCTAGGAATCAATCTAACAAAAGATGTAAAAGAGCTCTCTACATTGAAAATTACAGTACTCTGAAAAAGGAGATTGAAGGAGATACTAAGAAAATGGAGAGATATCCCGTGCTTTTGAGTAGAAGAACCAATATAGTAAAAATGGCCATACTTCCAAATCTGTTATACAGATTCAATGCAATCCCGATAGCATATCTCACAGAATTAGAGAAAATAATCCTAAATTTCATCTGGAACAAGAGAGCTAGAACAGCAAAGGCAATCCTCGGCAACAAAGGCAAAACAGGGGGCATCACAATCCCTAACTTCAAATTATACTATAAAGCTACTGTGATAAAAACAGTGTGGTACTGGCAAAAAACAAACCCAAACAACTCCGGACACAATAGACCACCTTATCTTTGACAAAGATATTCACTGGAAGATAGCCTCTTTAATAAATGGTGCTGGAAAAACTGGTTCTTCACATGCTGAAGGTTAAAACTGGACCCGTATCTTTCACCATGTACTAAGCTAAAATCAGAATGGATCAAAGATCTTAATACTAAAACAGAAACATTAAATCTGCTGGAAGGCAGAGTAGGTAAAACTCCTGAAGACACTGGAGTAGGCAAAGACTTTATGAACAAAACCTGGACTGCACAGGAGCTATTACAAAGAATCAACAACTGTGATCTCACCCTACTGAAAAGCTTTTGCACAGCAAGAGAAACCACTAACAGAGTGAAGAGACAACCCACAGCGTGGGAGAAAATGTTCACCAGCTGTACCTTAGACAAAGGATAACTATCGAGAACACATAAAGAACTCAAAAAAATCACTCCTCCCAGATTTAAAGACCCAATCCAAAAAAGGGCATCTGAGATGAATTCACACGTCGCAGATGAAGAAATATGAACAGCAAATAAATATGTGAAAAAATGAATACACACTTCACAGACAAAGAAATACAAACAGCAAATAAATATGTGAAAAAATGTTCAACATCACTGGTTATTCGAGAGATGCAAATTAAAACAACACTGAGATTCCATCTCACCCCAGAAAGAATGGCTACTATCAAGAAATCAAGCCGGGGGCATGGTGGCGCATGCCTTTAATCCCAGCACTCGGAAGGATGAGGTAGGAGGAGCGTTTGAGTTTGAGGCCCCCTTGGGCTACAACGCGAGAGCAAGGCCGGCCTGAGCTACATAGTGCGACCCTGCTTCAAAAAACCAGGGTTGGGAATTTAGCTCAGTGACTTAAGCGCCTGTCTGACAGGTGCAAGGTTGTGAGTTCAATCCCTGGTGCCGCAAAAAAAAAAAAAAAAAAAAAAAAATTCAGGGCTGGGAGTTTGGCTCAGTGGCTTAAGTGCCTGCCCTGGTAGGTGCAGGGTTGTGAGTTCAATCCCCAGTGCTGAAAAGAAAAAAAAGAAATCAAGCAGTAACAAATGCTGGAGGGGCTGTGGGGCAGAAGGAACCCTTCTCCACTGCTGGTGGGAATGCAGACTAGTGCAACCACTATGGAAATCAGTATGGAGATTCCTCAAAAAACTAGGACTAGAGGTCCCATTTGACCCAGCTTATTCCCCTTCTGAGTACCCTCCCCAAAGAATTAAAAACATCATACCACAGTGACATATGTGCACCCATGTGTATAGGAGGTTTGTAATAGCCAGATCTTAGAAACAACCTAAATGTCCATTGACTGAGGAATGGATAAAAAACGTGATATTTTTATACAATGGAGTACTACTCAGCCATAAAGAACTTTTATAGGTAAATGGATGCATCTTGAGAACATACTCACTAGTGAAATAAATAAATAATACACACGTGTAAACATCATAGTTTCATTAGTGTGCGAGGCTAAAAGAAAAACATATGGATATGGATATGTACATAAAAAAAGATAGTTATACTACTGATTTCTCTGAGTTCACTGAAGAGAAAGATTTGTGTTGGTATCGTTCAGACAATTGAATGTAGATGTCTTGTTGACAATGTGCAATGTATGTACCATTGGTGCCTACTGATTGACGTGTTTTGAAATTCTGTAGTTTTTTTCTTTTTTTCTTCTTTAATTTTTAATCCTTGAAATAAAACTCATTTGAGGGGGGGGTAAAAGAAAAGGGAGTTCAAGACCAGCCTGAACTACATAGCAAAACCCTGTCTCGAAAACACAATACAACTTTGATGTCAAGTATTCTATCTCAACAATGAGAAAAGTAACTAAAACAGCATAACAGATCCCTATGTCCTTTCCAGCACAGGCAGTTAATGGGTTTTGGCTTATTTACTGGGGCCAAGGGAAAACTCTGGTTAAACAATGACAGGCTTGGTGTTCAAGAAACAAAAATCAAGGAGTTCAGGTTTCACTTATCCTAAATCATTAGCTCACAGAGTAAAAGTTTTTGTGAGAAGTCATTACACTAAAAATTGCAAATAATCATGTTTATGGAAAGGTATGCACAAGGACAATTGATTTTTAAAAGACTGGGTCTTCATTACTTTCTCGCTGCTCAAAATACCTAACACCCATAAATTAAAGGAGTTTATTTTAGCTCTTAGTTTGCAGAGTTTATAGATACAAAAGGAGAAGGGATAGAGATACACCCTACCAGACCACACCCCCAGTGACCCACCTCTTCTGAACAGCACATTTAACTATAAACTAATCAGTGGACTAATGCTAAAAACCTAACCGATAAGTGTAGAAGCTTTGAGGGACACTTTAGATATGAACAATAACATTCCACTCCTGGCCTCTAAAAGACTCATGCACATCCCTTTACGTAAAAGGCATTTAGTCCATCTCTAAGAGTTGCCAAAGTCCTAACAGTTTCAGCAATGCTGTAAAGTCTAAATAAAAAGTCTCCTTTGAGATTTAACACAAACTCAGCTGTGAGCCCCTGTACAAATGAAAAGAAAGCTAAACATTTCCAACGTACAATGGCACAAGATAAACATTTCTACTCCAAAAGGTAGAAAAGGAGGGGGAAGACAGGAACAGGACCACACCAAGACTAAAATTCACCAGAGCGAACATTAAATTCCATAGTTCCACGTCCAGTACCCAGGGTAATTAGTGGCAAGACATGAACTCAAAAGGCTTGAGTGGCTTTGCCCCCATGGTACTACTAATGGTGTAGCTTCATGGCCCCTCTCTTGAGCTGGTTTTGTGCACTTCTTGCATCTTTTCTCAGACATTCCATCTTCCTGGCTTTTCCAATTATTCTGGGGTCTCCACTGCACTTTCACTTTCACATTCACAGCTTCACACATTGCCTTCTCAGGGTCTTCTTCTGAAATCTGGGTGGAAGCCTCCTTGACCCCACAACTCTTGCATTCTGCTTGTATGTAAAACCAGCACCACATGGATGACGGTCTGATACCACTGTCTGATGCCAGAAGCTGAGGGCTTTTGCATTTTGCTGGTGATGGCAGAGGCCTCTGAGTGCCTAGATGCCTGAACACAGTGAACTGAGTCCTGGTGAATCAATTCCCATTCCCTAGGCTGCAGTCACACTGAAACATGATACCCTAGGGTGCTCTTCTCAAAGCCAAGTCTTTCACTTTTGTAATTTTGAGCCTGCAAAAGGGTATGAGGCCTTCAGGCCATCTTCTCTATTGTTCTGTTCCAAAGTAGTACTTAGCTGTTTAATGCCAATCTTTTCAGCAACCAGGTTCTCCTTTGCTCCATTTGTGCAGGTCTCAACTTTACCAATGCTTCCTTTCTGGCCAAACTCAAAGCTTTTTATATCATTCTTCTGGGCTGTTTGCTCTTGATTCTCAAAGTACAGCTGGCTAAAAGCCCGAGCAGTAGCCATACCACCTCCTCAACATTAGACTGCCTTGAAATTTTTTTACCACTGCCCTTCATTTCAGTTTCCTGCAGTCTCTAGACATGAACAAAATGCAAATTTTAAGCCTGACCACAACATACATGGCTAGGAGTCCAAATGCCAATGGAGTTCTTCTAATACAGGTAGCACAATGGGGGTTGGGAGACCATTCCCCCACACCCACTTGAGCTGGGCCACATCCCAGGGCCAATCCTCCTTTCACTATTCTAAGAGAGGTAGAAAATAAAGTAGCAAAAACTCAGAAAATTGCTAAAGTTCCAGGCCAGAACACATAAATGTTAGATCTTCTGGCCTGATCTTCAGTAATCTTTTCCCCCACTCAAACCTTACTAAAGGTTCATAAATATGGACATCTCATACATGGAATTAAATCAGAGTGAATTCTGGGACACACATGCTTATTGAAAGACCCTGAGATGACTCAGCACTGTCAATTATTCCTGTCCATCTTACCTAGAGACCCAATAAAAGGCACCTAGACTGGAGTATACTTTCTTTAAAATCCAAATGTTGCTCTGCTTTTCATTTTCCTATCATTCCAGCACCACTTTTCTGTTCACGTCATGTTTTTATTAGCACAGACCTGCCATAAGTACATCTTCTCATGATCTTTAATAAATGTAGCTGCTTTTACCATTAGATGTGCACTTGCAATTCACTGCTCATCTACACAAGAGTCTGGAATCTATCTGTGGGATCCATCCTATGGTATCATTTCTTCCCAACAGAAACCTGAGCTCCATCTTTCCCAGCATTATTCCCAGTATTCTATCTTCTGAGATCCAGCCAACCAGAATCTCCCATCAAGCTGGGATCACAGCAGTCCAAGGCTGCTTCTCCAGCTGGCATCTCCAAATCTTTCCACTCTTCCTATAAAGGCAGTTCCAAAGGCATGTGAACCATATGGCCAGGTAGCATCACAGCAATGACCCCACTTCTAAGCTACCAAAAACCGCCTTATTTTCTCATTGCTGGGACAAAATACCTGACACCCACAAGTTAAAGGACAGGTTTATTTTAATTCTCAGTTGGTAGAGGTTTCGGTCCAGAGTCAGCTCACTCCAAGGCAGGTGGTATGGCAAGAGGTACCATCAGGAAGGAGAGCGATAATAAGGAAGAAAGATAGGAGATACACCTTTTCAGGCCACAGCTCCAGTGACCCACCTCCGCCCAATATCACAATCAGCTATACTCTTCAGCTGACTCCTCCACTGATAGAGATCACAAACTTATGACCCAGTCAAATCCCAAAGCCCCACCCATGAGCACACGAGGCTGAATTACAGATATAAGCTACAACAGAATGAATGCAGGATTTAAGGTTTTATGATAAATTAAAAAATGAACGAGTCCTTCTACTCCATGGCAAAGATGTTCTCATCTAGTTGACCATCTTTGTTCAACTGTCTCACATGAAGAAGAAAAGCAGTAATTTAGTGACAGGAAATACAAGCACACTTCATCAAATCTAAATCACCACCTTCTAAATACCCTCATATAGTAAGAATAAGCAGTACTGGCTACTGTGTTCTCTCTTGCATGGTGGCCCTCTTGCTGTAGGGGTGTACTTCTCATCCTACTTTCACTCTGCTCTGCCCAAACCTGCTCTGCAGAGCCTGTTTCTTTTCCTACCTTTGATAAAACTTAAAAAAAAAAAAAAGGAATAAGCAGTACCAATTAAACTATAACACATGATACACACATTTGATTTCAGAGATGCTAATATATGAAAGGTATGCATCTTGGAACTGATGAAATATGGCACTTCAGACACCAAATCAGTATAAATTCAGACACCAAATCAGTATACTTCCAAAGTTTGTAATCTTTTTGGAGAAACAAACTTCATCATCTGACTTCTTAGTATTAAATAACCCTTTCACTAAACAACTGACAGGAAAAAAAGCACATTTTCATTTAATGACACCATGGCAGTTACATGGATTTTCCTCTAGACACTAAATCAAAACAGTAACACTTACTGTGTTTCCTAATGGAGTGTCCTCCACTTTTGCAACAGGGATGGAACCCCTATCTTCTCCAGGAGCTATCTTGGTAATCATTTCTTTTGTCTCTTTATCCTTATTCAGTACAGTCCCAGCTGCTACTTCTACAGATTCTTGATGCTCTGCCTTCTTTCTCTCCCAGGGCTCCTCTGTTCCTCTAACCATCTTTTCTTGCCTGTGCTCCTCAGCAGATGTCTGTCCCATTTCAGCACATGAGTCCTCTGAAACACCCTTTCTAAGGTCAGTCACAGGGCTCTGTTGTTTTTCAGATGACTCAGAGTCTGGAATCAATTCTCTTGCCCTTTGAGCACAGCTGGGATATTCGGCAGCCACCTCAATACGATCCTTGCTGCTTTTTGGAGTGGAGAAGCTCATTCCCGAAGTACTAGGTGCTTCTTCACTGTCATCGTCTGAACTCTCGGAGCTGGACCCCCCAGCAGTTTCCAGTCCTTCCATGCCCAACCTGTCAGAAGCAACACAAAGGTTGGACATCATTTATAGTTTCTACTAAAACCAATGATCTGTGGCAGATATGGTGGCGCACGCCTGTAATCCCAGCACTAGGGAGGCTGAAGCAGAAGGATCACTGCGAGTTCAAAGTCAGCCTGAACTGCACAATGATTTCATGTCTCAAAATGACGAGAAAAAAAAATCTGTAGCCTGGTATGGTATGAGGGAGGCTGAAGAAGGAGGCCTAGAAGTTCAAGCCCAGCCTGAGCAACTACCCAGCTGCTACCTTTTCTATGAGTTCTTGCCTTCTTTCTCTCCCAGGTCTGCTCAGCTGATGTCTCTCACAGCTCAACACATGAGTCTTCTGAAATACCCTTCCTAGCCTCAGTCACAGGGCTGATGATTTTCTGACTCTGCTATTTAGTGACTTAGTGTTATGATTTGTATCTGGATGTCCCCCTAGAGCCTCATGCTGTCATGGTAGGCAGGCTTTTCTGAGGCAGCTAAATCTAGAGCTTCCAATTGGTTCATCATCTAGTGCTGAGACTGGGTGTGTGAGTGCTAGACTTGCTCTACGGCAGGTAGCCTCCATACAATATATAAGGCTGGAAAAGAGGCTTGCTTCCATTTAACTCTTGTTGCTTTTGGTATCTTCTGTCGACCTGAACTGTTGCGTCTGTGCCACACCACCCCCTGCCTTGAAGCCATCCGAACTCCAAACTGTGAGCTAAATAAACCTTTCCTCCTTAACTTTGGGCGTTGGGTATTTTGTCTCAGTAACAAGAGAAAAGTAACCAAGACAGAGTTTAGTATCAAAGAAGTAGGGTTGTTGCTGTGACTATACCTTACCATGTGGTTCAAAAGCCTTTGGGAATGGCTTGTGGGAAGAGTTTGGAAAGGTTTGGAGATGTTGCCTGAAAAAGTAGAGATGGAATGCTTTAGGCTGTTCTGTATGGGAGATTCTGGTCAGAGCTCAGAAGACTAGAAGACTGATAGAAATCCTGCCGGTAAAGACCAGGTTCTGGAGGTTTCTGCGGGAAGAAGGACCACACTGGCTACTGGACTCCAAATGATGTGTTATGGCTTGGCAAAAAGTTTGTCTGTATTTCTGTCCAAAGACTTTGCCTGAGACTAAGATTAAGGGCAACAGAGTAATCTTTTTTTTTTTTTCGGCACCGGGGATCGAACTCACAGCCTCACACCTGCCAGAGCAGGCGCTTAAGCTGCTGAGCCAAACTCCCAGCCCTGGTTTTTTGAGGCAGGGTCGCACTATGTAGCTCAGACCAGCCTTACGCTCGCGTTGTAGCCCAAGCCAGCCTCGAACTCACAACACTTCTCCTACCTCAGCCTCCCGAGTGCTGGGAAACAGACTAATCTTGCAGAAGAAATTCCAAGGCAGTTGAATGCTGAGGTGGTAACATGGCTATTGTTGGGGGCTTTTAGCCAGATTTACGTTGAGAATCAAGAGTAAAGAGCACAGCAGAATGATGTAAAATGTTAAGTTTGGCCAGAAGGGAAGCTCCAGTAAAGATGTAGACTGCAAAAATAGAGCAGAGGAGATCTTGATTATTGTGAAGGAACAGGATAACAGAAAAGCTGACTGGCAAGCATGATGAGAAACAAAAGAATTCCACCCTTTGCAGCCTCAAAACTGCAAAGGTGAAAGACTTTGCTTTGAGAAGAAAGCCACAGAGCACCATGTTCCAGAATGGTGGCAGCAATCCTAATCATTCCTTTGTATTCCCATTTGTAACTTTTGGAATAGAAATGTCTATCTCGCATCATTGAACTGCTGGAAGTGTTTAACTTCCTTTTCATTTGTACAAGGGCTCACAGCTAAGAGTTTTTCTTAAACTTCAGAGGAGACTTGGGACTCAAACTTTTCAGCAATGCTGAAACTGTTAGGACTTTGGCAACTCTTAGAGGTAGACTAAATGCCTTTTGTATGAAAGACGTGCACAAGTCTTTGGGATACCAGGGTAGAATGTTACGTTTTGTGTCTGAACGTCCCTCATGTAGTTATAGGGAAGCACAATTTCCTGAGGTGGCTGACTCTAGAGTTTGTGATTGGTTTAATGTCTAGTACTGGGTATCAAGACATGAGTGCTACATCCAACCCAGGGCAGGTAGCCTGCATACAATATAAGGGAAGAAAACAGGCTTGCTCTTGCAGTTTTTGCTATCTTCTGCCACCATGAACTGTTGCCTCTCTGCCATGCCATCCTGCCTTGGGGCCAGCTGATCTGATTCTGGAACGAAACCTCCACAAAGTGTAAGCTAAATAAGCCTTCATTTCCTTAATTTTAGACACCAGTTATTTTTTTCTCTGCAATAAGAGAAAAGTAACTAAGACACCTAGGGAGACCTCATCTCAAAAAAATTTTAAAAAGTACTGGGAATGCAGCTCAGTGTAAAGTACATTTCAATCTACAGTAATATGAAACAAACAAACCTCCCAAAAGTTGTCATTTGTCCAGGAAATAGTTTCTGCAAGTATGGGCTAGCTTAAGGTGAAGATAGGAAATTTGAAGGAAAAAAAGATATTCTAGAGGCATAAATAGGAAAACAAAAATCTCAGGGGACTGGGATAAATCATTCCTAAGAGCCAATGGATCCAACAGGATCCTTTTCTTTCTCTCCTCTCCTTCTCCCTCTCCCTCTCTCTTTTTTTTGGGGGGAGGGGTCCTAGAATCTTTTTTTTAAAAAACAATAAAACTCTTAAAATAAAGCTAATTTTCTTATAGTTATAAAGAAAATCCAATGCTCTTTTTGTAATTGCCCCAACCGGAAACTCCCCAAATGTCTAGCAAATGAAAAATGGATAAATTGTGGTACATCCATGATATATGGCAACAAATAGGAATGAACGACTGGGTTGTTTTGTTTTCCACTATAGCCAGTGGCAGCATCAAAGAAAGGAGGTTCCAAGACATGCAGCGAAAAAATAAAGGTGTTCTGAAATGGAAGTGGCAAAGAAAATCTGATACAAAAAGACAAACTTGAGGATAAACCCACTAGATCCACACCCAGGATCAAGGGAGCTTACAAACAGAAAGTGGACTGCTCACAGACCACAGCACCCCCAGGTGCTGGCACACAGGCCGTCCTGGGAGACAACCTAAATCCTGAGGGAAGACAGCCTGCACTTCAGTGTTATTTGGGCTGCTAGAACAGGCTCCTAACCTTCTGACTGTCCCCAGTGGGAAAAGGAAGACAATAAACAAGATATTTGCAAACCAAGGCATCAGAGAAAATGAAAGCCAGCAAGCAGTGTCTAAGACAGCACCAGCAGGTGCTTGGAGAGGTTAGTAACAAGCCCACAATCTGGATTAAGGACCCAGATCTGAATGATGAGAAAATTATGACTTGAGATCTACATGAGCTGTAGCATCTGTGAATGGTGTGAGACCCTGGAGAGAGAAGTGACCAGACTGACCCAGGCATGGCCCTTGCCCATTCTTCCCCAAATACCAGGAGTGTTGCATCTGTGGGACATCCAGGCCCCTCCATGCCACCCACAGCCAGGCACTCACACAGGATCCCTCATCACCCACTGCCAGGGACTACTGAACACAGCAGGCCCTGAGGATCCACCAAGTCTGTGGGTTGGAGTGATGTTCTAAGGAGCAGGAGCAACAAAACACCATGGGCAGAGGAGCTGGAGAATAGCACACTAGTTAGAGAGCATCCAGCAATGTCTTTAACAGAAGGCTTGCATTAGGAGAACACAGAAGGAGCTGCAGGATATAGGGTGCAGGAAATGAAGCATAGATCAAGAGGGCCCTTGTGGAAATCAGCACAAAACTGTATACTAACCCAATCATGCTGGACCCTCCCTCCTCAAATTAACTGAGGAGATCTGATCTTAAGACAAAGGCAAAGCCTACATCACTTCTCTGAAAAACAGAAACTAGAAAATCTCCATACTAGTAGTAGAGTCTCTCCATTCTAACTGATTACCAGTAATCAGCACATAAGATATAAACAAACACAACAGAAACACAAGAAAACAAGGCAACAAAACACCTCCAAAAACTCCTAACTCCCCCAAAGCTGATCCAATAGGCATCATGGGGGAGGGTGTTACAGGAACAGATGAAGAAATGCACAAACAAAATCAGATCAATAAGGTGTTTAGCAAGCTCAAAAAAGATTTACCAAAACACATAATGAACTGTGAAAGACACAAAAGATAGCAGAGCTAACCAAAATAATACAAAATATGAACGACCAGTTTAGCCAAATAGAATTCACGAAAAAGTACCAAGCAAAAATCTAGGTGACACAGACCTATAATCCCATGACTACTGTCACAAGTTTAAGGCCAGCCTTGGCTACACAGTGAATTCAAGGCCAGCCTGATCTATACTGTGAGACCATGTCTCAAAGATCTAAAAGAGAAATCCACAAGATAAAAAATGCTATTCAAAGCATGGACAACAGAAGTGACCAATGTGATGATAGACCTGGAAAACATGACTGATGCAGGTGCCATATACCCAGATACCTTAAAAACAAGAGACCATGAGAAATGGATCTAACACTTGCTAGATGACACACAAAGACTAACCTGAATAACAGAAATTAGAGAAAAATGAGACACAAATGGTATAAAAATTGTTTTGCAGAAAACTTTCCAAGTATGAGGAAAGAATTGAACACACAGGTGTAAAAGAGGCATACAGAACTTCAACTAGGAATGAGCAGAAAAGATCCTCATCATAACATATCATAGTCAAAATCCCAGAAGCCTACACAAGGATAGATTTTAAGCTGTCAGAGAAAAATACTGAAACACTTACAAAGGTAAATCTATTAGAATTGTAGTAGATTTCTCAAAACAAACCTTAAAGGCCAGGAGACGTTAGAAGGAAGCTCTTCAAGTTGCAACCCCTCCAAAAGAAAAGAAACCTTTTCTAACCAGGTTAACACTTACGTCATGGGGTTGCAATTGTATGTCTCACTGCCTAGTGGTTTGAATCACTGGTGGTACATGTATGACTGTCCCACTGGGTGTTTTTTTGTTAATTTTATTAGTAATAAGACTGATAAAGTGAAAAAAAAAAGTGATAAAGTTATTAGATCAGTGATACAAGTCATTCAATGGTATGATCATGCATATACCACCAGTGATCCAAGCTGGAAGGACTGTGTTAAAATATCTTTCAAAACTGATGAAGAAATTAGTACCCATGACAAAGAGCACTTTCAGAAATTTATGACTACCAAACCAACACTAAAAATATACTCAAGCATATCCTAGTTAGAAACAATGAAGATAGCAACATCAAAAGGCCTACTAGAATGTATACATGGAGCAGTGTGAACAAGGAAAAGAAAGGAAATTAGCAACAAAAACATACAGCATAATGGCAGGGGTCAGTCAAAACCTTTCAGTAGTAACTCTCAATGTAAAAGGTCTCAACTCCCCAGTAAGGAAACACATGTAATCTTTAAAGAAGCCCATAGACTAAACCTCAAAGAATGAATTACAGTATTTCATACAATAAGAGGCTAAAAAGTAAGCAGCAATAGCTATCCTATTTTCAGACAAATGAACTTCAAACCAAAACTGACCATAAGAGGAAAAGAGGTCACTACAAACATAAAGGGAACAAATCACAAGGAAAAGATACCAACTGTAAACATGTATGTACCAAATACCAGGGCACCCAACTTCATAACACAAATACTAGTGGACACAAAAGATGAGATAAATATCAATACTATTATAACACTTGCACAAATAAATCAACTACACAAAAAATAACAAATGAAAGATTTTGAGAAATCTACCACAATTCTAACAGATTTACCTTTGTAAGTGCTTTGTTATTTTTCTCTAACAGCTTAAAATCTATCCTTGAACCATGACTTTGAATAAAGGGAGCTAATAAACACCCATAGGTTTCAGCCCAACAGAAAACACATTCTTTTTAGCAGCACATGAAACTTTCTCCAAAACACACCACATCTAGACCATAAAGTTTGCTTAATACAAAAGAATCAAAAAAATCCCAAACATATTATCAGATCATAGTGCAATGAAACTGGAAATCAATGACAAAATAAACCATAAAAATTATGCAAACACATGAAGATTAAATAATATACACTTAAAGCAGGCAGATGTAATACCAACACTAGGGAAGATAAGACAGGAAGATTGTCATGAGTACGAGGCTAGCTTGAGCTAGACAGAGCTCAAGGTCAACCTGAACTACACCATGGGAGCATCTCTCAAAAATCCAAGAAGGTAAAAAAATTTTATAAACAATACACTTTTGAAGCCAGGCAAAGTGAAACACAACTGTAATCCCACCACTTGGAAGACTGACACAAGACTGCCATAAGTTCAAGGCCAGGCTCTTCTACATAGTGAGTTCAAGGTCAGCCTGAACTGCATAGCAAGACCCTGTCTCAAAAAAAAAAAAAGTACACAAACACACACACACACACACACACACACACGCACACACTTTTGAATACTAAATGAGTCACAGGAGCATCACAAACCCTGACTTGAAATTATATGACAAAGCTATATGATAAAAAACAGCATGCTATTTACTGGCAAAGAAACAAGACCTGAGGATCAATGGAACAGATGCAAAAATAGCTCCAGACATACTTAGCCACCTTACCTTTGACAAAGGCGACAAACACCTACACTGGAAGAAAGATAGCCTCTTTAATAAATGGTGCTGAATTGAGTTCAATCCCCAGTACCGCAAAAATAAATAAATAAATAAATAAATGGTGCTGAAAAAACTGACTTCCCATAAGATGAAGATTAAAACTAAACCCGTATCTTTCACCATGCACTAAACTAAAATCAAAATGGATCAAAGAGCTAAATAGTAAAACCGAAACATTCAATCTACTGGAAGAGAAAACAGGTAGAACTCTTGAAGACATAGGCAAAGGCAAAGACTTTATGACCAAAACCCCAATCACATAGGAACTATCACAAAGGATCAGCAACTGAGATCTCATCTTATTAAAAAGCTTTCGCATAGGAGAAACCACCAACAGAGTGAAGAGAAAACCCACAGTGTAGGAAAAAATGTTTGCCAGCTATTCCTCAAAGGACTATCTAGAATATATAAAGAACACCAAAACATTAGACCCTCCCATATTTAAAGACCCAATTTGAAAATGGGCATCTGAAATAGACACTTCTCAGATAAAGAAGTAGAAATGACAAATAAATACATGAAAAAATATTCAACATCACTGGCCATTCGAGAGATACAAATTAAAACAACACTGAGATTCCATCTCACCCCCCAAAAAATCAAGAAATCAACCAGTAACAAATGCTGGTGGGGCTGTGGAGGCAAAGGAACGCTTCTCCACTGTTGGTAGGAGTACAGACTGATGTGACCACTGTGGAAATCAGTCTGGAAATTTCTCCAAAAAGACTAGAGGTTCCGCTTGACTCAGCTATTCCTCTTCTTGGTATCTTCCCAAAAGAATTAAAAGTATCCCTGTTTTGTAAACCTGTAATGTTACTGTTGTGTATTTACTCTAGTCCTTTGTTTGTCTCTTTTGCTTTTTGTCTTTGTTATATGTGTCTTTTTTTTCTTAAATAAAAAAAAAATTAAAAGTATCATACCACAGTGATATATGCACACACGTTTATAAAAGCAGTTTGTAATAGCTAAATCTTGGAAACAGCCCAAATGCCCATCAACAGATGAATGGATAAAGATGTGGGGTTTTTTAATACAACAAAGTACAACTCTGCCATACAGAAGGATAAGCTGGAGACATTTCTAGCTAAATGGATGCACCTTGAGGGCATACTCTTAAGTGAAATACATTGGACACGTGTAAACACTGTATTGCTTCCCTGGTGTCAGAAACTAAAACTGTAAATATGTACCAAAATATACAATAGATATTGTGAAAAATGAAGAAAATGTTCAAATGGGAAGGGGAACTGGCTAAGGGGCAGGGAGAAAGGAAGGGAAAAGCTTTTGTAAATGAGGAGGCAAAGAGGGGTTGAAGGGAGGGTAAGGAAATGGGAAAAAAAAGAACCAAATTATACCATGCACAGGTACAAATTCCCTATAATGAACATGATCATTATGTATACCTAAAATATACTGAAAAACTTAAAAAGCAAAACAAAACAAAAAAAAAAAAAAAACACCAGCCTGACATAGTGGCACAAGCCTGTGAGTCTAGCACTCAGGAGGCTGGGGCTGGAGGATCCCCATTAGTTCAAGGCAAGCCTGGGGTACATACTGACTCCAGGCCAACCTGACCTACATAGCAAGATCCTGTTTCAAAAACAAAACAAAACTAGTACAAGGAAGATAATTATAAAGATCAAAGAGAATTAATGAATTGAAACAAAGACAATACAAAGAATCGATGAATCAAAAGAGCCACCTCTTTGAAAGGATAAACAAAGCAGACAAACCCTTGAGCAAATTTACCACAAGTTAGGCAAAAAACTCATCAATGCAATTAGAAATGGAAAAAAGCAAAGAGCCAAGTGTGGTGACACATACCTGTAATTCCAGTACTCAGGAAATTGGGGCAGAACAGCTGCAAGTTTGAGGCCAGCCTGGGTTACAGGAGTTCAAGCCCAGCCTAAATTACATACAGAGACCCTGGGGGGCCACATGAGAGGGAGAGTCACAATCAACATTCAGAAATTTAGAAGATTATACAAATAACTTCTTTGAAAATCTATACTAAAACTGGACCAAGAGGACATAAAAGCCCTGAACAGTCTAATGCTGGCCAATAAAACTGAGGTAGTAATAAAAAAAAAAAACCTACCAATGAAGAAAGGCCCAGGACCCAATGGATTCACTGTTCAATTCTACAAGAACTTCGGTAAAGAGCAAATGGTAATAATCCTCAAAATCATCAATAAACCTGAAAGGGAAGGAATACTACAAAACTCACCCCTGGAAGGTAATTTTAACCAGATACCAAAACCACAAAAAGACTTCATAAAAATAAAACTAAAGGCAATTCTCTTTAATGATCATAGATTCAAAAACCCTCAACAAAACATTGGCAAATAAAAATGCAACAAATCATAAAAAAAAATCATAAATGATGACCAAGTTGGTTTCATCCTAGGGATGCAAGAATGGTTCAACACGTGTAAATTAATAAATATAATGCAGCCGGGCATGGTGGCGCACACCTTTAATCCCAGCACTTGGGAGGCTGAGGTAGGAGGAGCGTTGTGAGTTCGAGGCCGCCTTGGACTACAACGTGAGCGCAAGTTCAGCCTGAGCTACATAGTACAACCCTGTCTCAAAAAATCAGGGCTGGGAGTTTGGCTCAGTGGCTTAAGTGCCTGCCCTGGCAGGCGTGAGGTTGTGAGTTCAATTCCCGGTGCCGCAAAAAAAAAAAATTAAAAAACAAATGCAATGCACCACACAAACAAGCAAGGGGGGATCACATGATTTTATATCAATAGACATAAATCCATTTGTGATAAAAAAAAACCCTGAAAACAGACATAGAAGGATCTTATCACAGTCTAATAAAAGCCATCTATGCTAACATCTGTCAACATCATACTAAACCAGGAACAAGACAAAGGATGTCCATGATCATTATTCCTGTCCAATACAGTACACAAAATATTACACAGAGCAACCACACAAGAGAAAGAAAGAAATGGGTAAGAAGAGCGAAGAAATCAAACTATATTTGCAGATGGTATGATCCTATACAGAGTAGACCCAAAAAATTCCACCAAAAGATTCCTAGAACTAATAATTTCCAGCAAAGCAGCAGGATATAAAATCAACACACAAAAATCACTTGTGTTCCTGAACACCAACAATGAACACACTGAGAAAAAACCAAGAAAGCAATACTATTCACAGTAGTGCCCCCCCACTCAAAATAAAATACCTAGGCATTAATCATGGAAATGAAAGGTGTGTACAAGGAAAGCTACAGTAATCTGAAAAGGAGATTGAAGAGAACACCAGAAAATGGAAAGAGATCACCTGTTTCTGAATAGGCAGAACCAAATATTGCCAAAATGACTCATGACCAAAACTGATACACCGATTTAAGTAAACTCAATCAAAATATGAAAAGCATTCTTCCCAGCACTATTAAAAAAATCCTAAAAATTATATGGATCAGAAGAGACCCAGAATAGCAAAAGCAATCCTGGGCAACAAGAGCAACCAGGTGGCATCACAATCCTGAATCTCAAAACTGTACTGTACTACAAAGCTACAGTGCTAAAAAACAGCATGGTACTGGCACAAAAACAGAGTGGTCCATCAATTGAACAGAACAAAAGATACAAAAACAACCCCAGGCACACTCAAACATCTGATCATTGACAAAGGGTCTAAAGATATACAGTGGACAAAAGATAGCCCATTTAACAAATGATGCTGGGAAAGCTAGTGATTCATAGGCAGAATACTAAATCAAAATCCATGTCGCTCACCATGCACTAAAATAGTAAAACTCTTTTTTTTTTTTTTTTTTTTTTTTTTTTGCGGCACCGGGGATTGAATTCACAACCTTGCGTCTGTCAGACAGGCGCTTAAGTCATTGAGCCAAACTCCCAGCCCTGGTTTTTGAGGCAGGGTTGCACTGTGTAGCTCGGGCCAGCCTCACGCTCACATTGTAGCCCAAGACGGCCTCAAACTCGCAACGCTCCTACCTCAGCCTCCCTCAAACTCGAAACGCTCCTCCTACCTCAGCCTCCTGAGTGCTGGGATTAAAGGCATGTGCCACCATGCCTGGCAACAGTAAAACTCTTAAAGACATAGTCACAGGCAATGACTTTCTGAATAAAACCCCAACTGCACAAGAAATAAGAAGGACCGAACAAACGGGATTATAACAAATTTAAAAGCTTTTGTGGAAGAAAAGAACCAGACAACAGAATGAAGAGATAACCTACAAAATGGGAGCAAAAAATTTTGCAACTTACTCCTCAGACAGAAGACTAATATCTAAAATACACATAAAGAGGTCAATGGTGGTGGCACATGTCTGAAATCCCAGCATTTGGGAGGCAGAGGCAGAGGAAGAAGGATCACCATGAGTTCAAGGTCAGCCTGGGTTATATGGATAGTGAGTCGAAGGCCAGCATAAACTACATAGTGAGACACTGTCTTAAAAAAAAAAAAAAACCAAAATAAATTAATTTTTTAAAACATATACAAAAACTTTAAAATATTAGACCCTTAAAATAAAAGATCCAATCAAAAAATGGGCAACTGAAATGAATAGACACTCCTCAGAAGTACAAATGGTCAATAAAGACATGGAAAAATGCTCAGCACTGTTGGCCATCAGAGAAAATGCAAATTAAAAACACTGAGAGTCTACCGTATTCCAGAAAGAATTATCAAGAAATTAAAAAACAAATGCTCGGTCAGGCGTGGTGGCACACTCCTGTAATCCCAGCACTCCAGAGGTTGAGGCAGAAGGATTATTGTGAGTTTGAGACCAGCCTGAGCTAGAAAGTGAGCTCAAGGCCAGCCCGAACTGCATAGCAAGAGCCTGTCTCAAAAAAGACAAAAAAAAAAAAAAAAAGTTAAAGACATATTATCACAATGATACATACTCATGTTTAACTCCTAACAGCTACATCTTGGAAGCAGCCTATATATCCATTAACACAGTCTTGTCAGCTTGGACCACTAGTAGTACATGCATGACTGTCTCGTGCATGACTGTACCACTTCTACTATCAGTACAAGCCACTTGATGGGACAGTCATGCATGTGCCACCACTGGTCCAAGCCGCCCAGCAGTGAGATAAATTATGGTCCTGTTAGGGCCAGGGATATAGCTCAGCAGCATAAGCACCTGCCTGGCAAGTGAAAGGTCCTGAGTTCAATCCCTGGTACAAAAGACAAAAAAAAGTTATATATGCCACTGTTGTGAACATTGTAACCCATGAAAGAATAAAGAAAATTTGATTTATGTACATAAGGGAATACTACTCAGTCATGATAAATAATAAATATTAGTCATTTGTAGGAAAATGGGTGCACCTTGAGATCACAGTGCTAAGTAAAATAACCCTGACACAGAAACTTAAGCATCATATGGTTCCTCTTATATGAGAAACCCAAAGTTTAAATAATTTGTAGATGTTCTGCAATGGTAAGGGGATCTAGATACAGAGGGAGAGAAGCTTAGGGAGGGAAAGGGAAAGTAAAAAGCATTAAGATTCAACTTACATATGTACCAACAATTCACAATTAATATAATCATTACGTATCCCAAACACATATTTAAAAAAAAAAAACAGAATGAACTACTGATACATATAATATCATGAATGAATCTTTTAAGTGTATGTTAAGCAAAAGCAGTCAGGTCCTAAAGGCTAACTGACATTTTGGAAAAAAACTAAACCATAGGAACAAACATCACAATGGTGGTAGTGGCTGCCAGAGTGTGGGGGTAAAAGGAAGGGTATACAGAAACTATTTAGGTTGACAGTATTATTTATTCTGCTGGTTTTTTTTTTTTTTTTTCCCTCTTGGAGATAGGGTCTCCCTAAGTCGTACAGGCTGGCCGTGAACTCACTATGTAGCCTAGGCTGGCATCAAACTCATGGCAATCCTCCTACCTCAGCCTCCAAGTGCTGGATTACAGGCCTGCACCACCATGCCTGGCTTATATTATTCTTGTATATTCTGGTGGTGGTGATGCTTACATGACTATATATATTTTTTAAAACTCAATGAAGTGCTCACTTGAAAAGGGTGAATTTTTCTGTATATAAATTATACCCCAGTAAACCTGATTTAAAAAATAAATACAGACAAGGTCACCACCTTTTCTCTCAGGAACATTTAATTCCCATGACAGAAGGTACACACGAAATTCTATGAAGTTAAAAGTTACCTATTTTTGGTTAATAATCACAGTGGTACTTCGTTTCATGAACTTAATTTTCTCCATGATTCTGGTCGCTGGTCACAAAACTAACTGGATGAGAACTGATTCAAATTTCTCCACAAGGTCAACATTGAACCCAATCACTGAATTTGATTTTATTCTCCTCCAACTCAATTTATGAGCAGAATTATGGGAACAATCAAGTTCATGAACTGAGGTACCACTGTATCCCAAAAAGAAGACCAATAAGGAAGCAAGATCCAATGGCACTTAGCATTTTCTAGAACTAGGGAACTATTAGGCCTAGGAAACTGAGCTGGCAACCAGAAGGCCAAGCAAAGAGCCAAGAGAATGACAGCGGAATGGGTAAGAAAAAGGGCTGCGGTGCCTTTCACCCACAAGCGGTGGACAGGTCTGGCCTAGCAACCAAAGACCAGCAACATGGAAAATACAGCTTGACTCGTACCTGAAATATATGAAAGTTAATTCTCTCGATACCCTAAGTAACTTGAATATGAAGTTATCTTTCTGCAATGTTCACTGCAAGGAAAAAAATTACCCTTTATTTTCCACTAAGGCTGCTCACAGCAGAAAGCATGAAAATATGTACTACGCAACAATCAGTGAAACCTGACAACTGAAGCCCTCTGCAGTCTTCTCAGCTTCCATCAAACATTACTCAAAAATGCGCATATGCCGGGTACACAGGAAGAAATACAGCATTTCAGCACTTGAAGATCAATTTGGGATGAAAATGAAATCTACTTACCAAAAGCATTTCCTTCTCTTTGCACTGACTCCTTGGTCTGTCTGAGATTTGTTATGCCGTTTTCGATTCTCACCGACTTCCGCTGACACCACCTTGCTCGAGGCAGCTTGTATACCTAACCAGAAATTTAACAAGTTGCTACTATCAAGATTGAGTTCAAAGAAATTATATAACCTGAATTGCAAAAAGAGTACAACCTAAAGTTCTACATTTAAGCTTCTTAAGGAGCCAGGTGTGGCAGTGCAACCTATGATCCCAGCACTCTGGAAGCCTGGGTTAAGGAAAGCGAGAATCTGACATCAGTCAAGGCAAGCTTAGCAAGACCTTGCCCCCTCCCCAAAAAAATCCCTTAAGAATAGGGGTGAGGGGATGTAGCTCAGTGTGAAATATCTGTCAATCCCCAGTACCACAAAAATAAACATAAATAAATTTCTTAAGGTACTGAAATTTTGTATGTTTACATGAGGTTAATTTCAAATTCACAAAGATGTCAAATAAACATTCTGGTTCTGGAGCCAGATTTTTAAAGCATCAATACCCAATTCATAACTTTCAGGCTGACAGATATATGTAGTTCTCCCTAAATCTAACTATTTGTCCTCTTGTGTTGGTTACTTATATGTATTGGTCTTTCTCTGTTATATAACAACCCTTTTCCTACAAAAGATTCGTTTTTATTATTATACCCATAATAGTCACAATGCTTTGCAGATTTAAAAGAAAGTTAATGGGAACTATTTTCATTAAAACTGTTTTTAAGACGGAACTAAAATTGGAAGCAAATACACTGTAGTCAACTCCTGATGACTTAGGTTATCCCTACACACAAACAAGTGTTCTTACCTGGGGCCCAAGGGCCCAAATTCAAAGGTTAAGTATGCCCAATATGTGCAGAGGATTATGCAATAAAATACGCTATGCCTGCTTCGTTTTGTTGCAGGGATTGAACCCAGGGCCTCGTACGTTACACTGAGATGCATCCCATGCCTTTTTAAAATTTCAGATTGACCTTGCACATGTAGCACAAGCTGGCCTAGAATTCATACTGATCTACATTCCTCAACCTCCTGAGTGCTGGGATTACAGGACTGTACCACAACATCCAGCTTAAAATTCTATTTTGAGACAAGGTCTTGCTAAATTGCCCAGGCTTAGATCGAACTTGCAATCTTTCTGTCTCAGCTTCCTAAGAAACTGGAATTACAGGCACACACCACCATGCCACTCTGTTTTTAAGGGAGGAGGTTTCAAGGCTTGCATCAGTTTTTAGAAATGTTTAGAACTGCCCTTTGTGCACAGTGTGGGGTAGGCTAACACTGATGGCTCCAGGGTTCCTACAGACCACACTGAGGACCCTCACCTCTGAGGACAGAATCCTCCAGGCGCTCAGCCATCTCATGGCACTGTTGCTGGTACTCAGGACTGGTGAAGCAGTGCTTGGGTTCTGCAAGCTTCCGCTGTAGTCGCTCCAGGCGCTTTTGCTCCTTCTCAGCATCCCGTTCAGCTTGCTGTTTTACCCATTCAGCCATTCTGGGAAGGGAGAAAAGAGATATAACTGAACCAGCACAGTATGTAAATAAATGCTATTATGGTCATACATCACATAGCATTTCAATCAAGATACATGTATGATAGAGTTCCTAGAAGAGTGCAATGGAGCTGAAAAATTATTACTACCTAATGACACATTAGCCATACTATTAACACATGACTGGATATATAAAATGTCCCCGGGACAAATGAATGAACTCTCAAATCATGGTATTTCCCTAGAAAGGTGTACTGTGCTTAATACTAGGATACTATATAATTTTAACTAAAACCCAAAGTTTTAAATTTATATAGTACTAGGATACTATATAAATTTAACTAAAACCCAAAGATTATTAAATTATGGGAAAGGTTAAATCTGACAATACTATAATGTAACTAAATTTATATTTCTGATATGCATGGCATATGTATAATTCACTATCAATAGGAAAGTATGCTGCTGGCTTCAAAAAAAGGTGAGTATCCACCAAGTGTAAATATCACATTGCTTCTGATATGAGAAACCTCAAAGGTAAATAAGGAGCAAAATGGAGCACAGATATTGGGAAGTAGAAAGAACTTTTCAAAATGGGAAGGGAAGTAGGGGGGTTGGAAGGGAAAAGGCATTTTTAAAAAACAAGGAAAAAGCAAAGGTTTTGCAAATGGGGAGGGGAATAAGGGTTGAAAGGAGGGAGGGAAATGACAAAAAAAAAATATATATATATATGTATTATATATAGGTATAAATTCTCTATGATGAATGTGAGCACTATGCATGGCAAACATGCACTCATAAAAAATTAAAAGACAAAAAAAGAAAAAAAAAAAGGTGGATATCTCACGCTTTTTCATGATTGACATCTCGCAATCTCCTTCCACTGAGGTCCCGGCAAGCTTCCCGATTGGTTGTTTTCTCAATCTGAGCCCCAAGTGCCCGGAGCATAGATCCAAAACCTGAGCCAAGACATTGGGAAAACACAGGTTAAAATGTGTTCAAGGATAACTACAAGGCAAATTTTTTTTTTTTTTTTTTGAGACAGGGTCTCACTATGTAGTACAGGCTGGTCTTGAACTCACTTATGTAGCCCAGGCTGGCCTAAAACTCACCGTGATCCTCCTGCCTTAGCCTCCTGAGCACTATGCATGAGTAATGGAATTACAAGCATGTGCCACCACGCTTGACTCAAATTTGTGAAAACGGTCTGGATCAACAAGATTAAAAGTGACCTCTACATTCTTTTTATCTTTTTTTTAAGAGATAGATCACAGGTTCTAACCTAAGCAACAAAGGGAAAAGGATTGATACATCTGGCTTGACCTCATGCCCTAAACCTTTCATATCGTATTTCCTGGAGTACTACAGTGAAGCATATCTTAAGGGCGTTAGCCAGTGCCAGAGATCCCAAGATTGCCAGATTAAGAAATAAGAACTATGTGGTCAGGTTTTTCACTGAGTTTAAAAGGAGAGGCAACTTGAAGCTGTCAGTGGTGGATGACACACTTCACTCTTCTGGATTCAGTTCAAACAGTACGATGATTACAGTCCGAGAGCTCAATGCTCTGAAAACAAACCAAGTCAGTGCAGATGAAGACAACTCAAAGGTTCCATGTCTGTATTAGGCGAAATACTTAGACTGTACCGCTTTCGCTCTTGGTTTTTTTTTTTTTTTTTTCTCTTCTTAGATGTGTTTTTTTTTTTTTTTTCCCCCCATTTTTTTCGGTACCAGGGATCAAACTCACAACTTCACACTTGCCAGGCAGGCACTTATGCTGCTCAGCTAAATTCCTGGCAGTGTAGTTTTTTTTCTCTTCTTAGATGTGTAACTACAGCTAGGACTTATCAACACCAACCTATAAACAACTGGGTTTCCTAAGGTGATTTTAGGTCATCCTTTGAACAATAATGAGACAAAATACTGGTAAAAGCAGAAGGACATTTGATTATTTTAAAGCTCACTCTCCAGAAAACTGGTTAGAATAATGGTCATCTTTCTTCATCTAATCCTCCCCACAGTTTTAGAGCCTAGGTTCCTTAAGAGCAACCAGAAGAAGAAAGTGGGATTTGTATCACACAATCCCTTCCTTTCTTTCTTTCTTTCTGAGAAAGGGTCTCACTTTGTATTCTAAACTGGCCTTGAATTTTCGGCAATCCTCTTGCCTCAGCCTCCTGAGTGTTAGGATCGCAGATGTGCACCATCATGCCCAGCTACACAATTTCTTGCTCAAAAAAACTAAAAAAGAAAATACTCAAAATTAGGTAATAAAGGATCTCATAAAGCAAAACAGACTGGTATAGTACAGAAAGCAAGGAGTTAGTTAATCTGAAACATAATTCTAAAGATTATAGAGGTGTTACAAACAAGTAATGAACATTCATGTCCTACCTCCTTTCCCACCACAAAGTCTCGGTTCCAGACTATAAACAGCTCCATGCTGTACCAGGTCACTGGGGCGAACGAGGGTTCCATTGCATTTCACAAAGAAGCATTCCAAAGGCACATCCTAGAGACAAGTTTGGGTTTTTAATGCCTTTTATGACATAATAAAGTTTCTTTATCTTTTTGTTATCCCACTTACAAGCAGACAGTATGTTCAATTAGTATTTATTGAACTAAAAATTAAAACTACTAAAAGAAAAGAGTCATTTCATACAATGTATTCTGGATATAGTTTTTCCTAGTATTATCTAATCATGACACACTGAATTTTCAATCTTCTTTGACAAAAATAAAAACTATTTTTCCTTGTCTAGTAGGTCTTCTGAGTCCTGAGAGACTGTACAAGCTCTGATTTGGTAACTCCAGAGGTCATTTCCTCTGATTTTCTTTTTCTTCTTCTTCTTCTTCTTTTTTTTTTTTTTTTTTTTTTTTTTTTTTTTTTTTTTTTTTTTTTTTTGGCACCAGGGATTGAACTCACAACCTCACGCCTTAAGCCACTGAGCCAAACTTCCAGGCCCTGGCTTTTTGAGACAGGGTCACACTATGTAGCTCAGGCTGGCCTTGCCCTCAGGTTGTAGCCCAAACCGACCTCAAACTCACAACGCTCTGCCTACCTCAGCCTACCGAGTGCTGGGATTAAAGGCATGCGCCATGATGCCCGGCTCCTCTGACTTTTTAAACAGGGAAAAGCAACCTAACATCAAGACTGGTTCCCAAATTTAAAATTAACAATAAAAATCCTGAAAAGTCTAGGCCAAAAGAGAAATGGCAGAGAAATGCGTATTGCTTTTTTTTTTTTTCCTTGTTTTACAGTGCAGGGGATGAAACCCAGGGCCTCATGCACACCAGATAAGCACTCTACCACTGACCTACACACCCCCAGAACTAAAAGTTTGATTGTTTTGTTGTGATAGGGTCTCACCACGTAGCTCAGGCTGTTTTCAAATTTATGATGTTCCCTCCTGTTTCAGCCCCCTAAGGGCTAGGATTAAAAGGGTATACCATCATGCCCCTTCTAAGGGTATGGTTTTTAATACACTGTATAAGCTTCAACATTTTTAGGACCAGCTAGGAACCAGTGCCTGTCTCTTAGACACCCATCACTGCCCAAGTGCCCTATATCCACTGTGCATGTATCATACACTATCATATCAAGTAATGAAAATAAAATATAAAAACTCTTTCTAAACAAGTTTCTGATGCTACTAAGAGAAATATTTTTTAAATTTGTATGGAAACAGAAGTACACAGTTAAATCTACAATGTCAGGAATAAAGAAATCCAAACACCAAAGGAGAAGGAAAATGCATTATTACTATCTTCCTGAAACAGAAATGCTGAACAAGGGGCAGGGATTTAGCTCAGTGGTGTAAGCGCCTGCATGGCCGGCACAAGGTTGTGAGTTCGATCCCCGGTACCAAAAAAAAAAAAAAAAAAGGAAATGCTGAACAGTTTGTTCTGAACCACATCATACAGCTATTTCAAAAGGTATCACCCTTCATTCTTTCAACTGTGTAATATAATAAGTGCCTACTATCTATCGATCTAGGTACATTTCAAGTGTGAAGATACTATAGCAAGTAAAAAATCCTACTTTGGTAACCAAGAGAGCCAAACATCTTTAAAATTAGTATTTTTTGAGCCAAAAAAAGAAATAAAAATAATTTTTCCTATCTATTTCCTAATTTAAAATGAGGAGGGGGAGAAGTCTGCCCTCCATCCTCCCTCTCCCTCCCTGTCCACGCCCCAGCATTCTGGGGTGATTTAGTAACAGCAATAGTCCTAGTGAACGTGTGAAACTGAGAAACACTCTGTACTGTGTGCAGACCCACAGTGACAGTCAGTAAAGTGGCCTTAACCCCAGGCATGTCACCAACATGGTCCCTGGACGTGCAGCTTCCACATGCAGATCCTCCTCGTCTCACTTTCTCTTGGCTTCCCTTCCCTTCCACTCCATGTCCCATTTTTTTAGATTTTTCTCATCAAAGAATGTAAAACTCTTGTGTATGGGTTCCTCCCTCCTTTTTCCCCTCAAAGGAAAAAAATTTAGAATCCCCGCCAAATAAATAAAATTAGTACTTTTTCTTTCAGAAATATGCTGCTTCTCCAAACTGTGTCATGCTGAGGGTGGATGGCCACCTCTCCTCTCTTTAGTTCAGGTGGACATATGCTGGCCCCAAGAGGCTGGGATCCAGCTGTGTTTCCGCAAGGGAAAAATGAAGCCAAGAATTAGAGGGGTAAGAGGAATGCAACAGCATGGCAATGTCTTCTATAGTTTCATTATGTTTCTCCCATTTTTACTCTAAAAGCCCTCCCACACCTTGAGATGGTGACTTGAGGCAAAAAGAGGCCCCTCCATCTCCTTCAGAGTTAGCTTTGAATAAATCCTTTCTTTTGCAAAAATTGTTTCTCAGGCTCTTGGGGAATAGTGACCAGTACCTCATCAAATGCCTTTTTATAAGTTTTCCCCACTCTTCTTTGTTCCTTATACAGATTAATGGGTTTCATTTTGGCAGAGTCATACATGGACATGACATATTTTGATCACCCTGCCCCCTTTATTCCCCTGTAAGTACTGTTTCTACTCACATTCGCTATCGTTATATTTCTTAAATAATGGACAGAATGCAATTCTATTTCTTATTTAAAAATTCTTATTCTCAGCTGGGCATTATGGTGCACATTGGCAATTCCAGCACTCCAGAGGTAACAGAGGGCACACTGAGCTACACAGCAAGTTCAAGGCCACCCCCTGGACTACGTGAAAAAAGAACAAAACAGAAAACCTTATTCCCAACACTCTTCATAGTTAAGATCATACTTTTGCTGGTCTTCCTTTGGATTAACTGTCATTAAATTTGAATACTGTACTCACAAGAATTACTGTCAAATACACTAAAAGTCAACTATTTTGGAAAATATTTCCCCATTTAGATGGTCAAAAACAGTTCTGTTGAATTTACACTTAGTTGCAGTGTAAAAAGGAAAATGAAGAAGTTGAAAAGCCACATTATTTGCTAACACTGCTTCTTCATGGAACTGAGGCAGGTCTTCTAGAAATCTGTATTGTTACCATTGGTTAAGGTTATAAATAACAAGCAGAGAAAACAACCTAGCAAAGATGAGGCATGATTACAAAGGAAAAAAGTTCTAGATAGAAAGTCAAAATTCAAATCAGATTCAGGGAACTATCTTCAGATAACAGACCAGGTTTAACATCTCATGATCGGTAAAAATCTGCTTGAGAATTCAGTAAAAACACGAAAAGTAATTTGACAGCTCCTGAAAGGTTTTCATTTGCCTTTCCTAAATAGTCACATAAATAACCCAAGCCGGGCATGGTGGCGCATGTCTTTAATCCCAGCACTCGGGAGGCTGAGGTAGGAGGAGCACTTTGAGTTCGAGGCCGGCTTGGGCTACAACGCAAGCGCAAGGCCATCCTGAGCTACATAGTGCGACCCTGCCTCAAAAACCTAGGGCTGGGAGTTTGGCTCAGTGGCTTAAGCACCTGTCTGGCAGGTGTGAGGTTGTGAGTTTGATCTCCGGTGCCACAAAAACAAAACAAACAAACAAACAAAAACCCACCCAAGTAACGGGTTTTGAGAACCCATGCCCTCAGTAAGACACATGTAAATGGTTAGCCCCAATCCATTTCTCTCCACAAGCGTCCTTTGGCCTGGCTTTGGCTATGACATACAGTACTTCTCTAGGCAGAAGTTAACGGAGCTGTGCGACAAAATGCACGTCGTCTACCTATAGTATAAGTCCCAACTCTCCAACCTCATTTATGGGTAAAAAGCCAAAACGTTTGCAACTGAAGGCTAAGAATTTGCAATGGGGATTTTTCTTTTTGTGGAGAAGCAAAACGACCACTGCCACGAAGCAAAAGCAAAGTTAGTCCCAATATCAGTTAAAAGCACCTTAAAACTTGAGAATTCAGTGCCAAAAACTAAAAACCCACAGAAAGGACGCACCCAAACAGCCCCTCTCCGGCGCGCGGCCCCGCCGCAGTCCTTCCCTTTCCCCTTCCTTCCTTTTCTCCGCGATCCTCACCAGATGTTGGCAGTGTCGGTGGATAACGTCCCGTACTGAGCACCGAGTTGGAATACAACGCACCGCCTTACACCCGAAACTGGGGCCGCGAACCCACACTTGGAGCCCTGCCTCCGCCATTTTACGCACTCCGCAACCTACACAGCGCCGGAAACGCTCGGCACCACAGATATCACACCCGGTCGCTCCAGTATGACGCCACAAGTTCTCTTGCGGAGCGGCGCCGCACCGCCCCTCCTTACCCCTTCTGTCCCCTCCCTGGGGCCGTCACGTGACCCAGCCGCCGACCGAGCGGGGGAGGGGAACGGGAAGGGCCTGACAGAGGCAGATAAGGTGGCCGAGTGCCAGGGCCGGGCGTTGCTAGGAGCAGTTGCTAGGGCGGGGCTCGAGGGACTGGCTATAAAGAGCTAGCACTAGGCTGCATTTCCAGGGTTCTGGCTGGCGCGAAGTACCTTTCTGGGCTGCAGGCCTTTGCCCTTTTCCTCCTTACATCTGTGTAGTTATTTTTGGGTCACGGATCCCTGTGGCTGGAGAGCTCCCTGGAGTCGCTCGGAGAAGCTGCAGTCCCAACGCGTGCTAGGGGGGCCGCCTTCCCCTGGGGAGCAACGCGCACGTGCACCCTCGGAGGACTGACGTGTCTGGCGCGGAGCCCACGCGGCAGCCGCGAGTTTTTCCTCCGTTTTTGCGGGATCTGCTTGTTCCCCGAAGCAACCGAGCCCTGGTTTCTGCCGGCTACGTTCTGTGAGTCCCTTTTCTGCCTGACTGCTCCACGTTGTTTCCTCTGCGCCCCAGCTGTCACAGCGCTGCACCACAAGTGGGCCCTGAGAAAACCGCTGGCGCGCGCGGCTGAATTCACCCGGCGGTGCCTGCTCCACCCTGGGCGCCAATGCGCGGGCCTGCGGGTCCTCAGCGCGCCACGCGAGGTCGCGGCGTTTCACAGGCCCTACACAATTTAAAGAGTCTGAGCGTGGTGTGGGAAAGGTCGCGTTATCTGAGCCTCCTAATCACAAGTGACTCGCGATCTGGCCCGAGGTGAAAGCAACAAAAAGATTAAAAATTGAACTGGGCGTGGTGACTGCAAACCAGTAATCCCAGCACTTGGGAGGGAGTCTGACACTGGAGGATGGCTGCAAGTTCGAGACCAGCCAGGGCTACAAAGTGAGCTCAAGGCCAGCCTGGCTGCATAGCGAGACCCTGTCTCGAAAATAAAATATTAAAAAATCATTTATCTGTAACAGCGTGAGCAAAAATGGAATCCCAAGGCCTGTGAAGTTAAGATTGTTGCATTTGCCCAGGGATATAGCTCAGCGGTACAGAAAAAAAAAAAAAAAAAAGGAAACTGTTTATTCCCACAGAAGGTAACATGAGAAAGAAAAGGATTCCATGGTGATTCCAGGAGATAAAGAACATAAAGTTAACTATGTTGTGCCTAGAAGTATCTTACAAAGGAGGTATCCTGGTGACTCTAGGATACATAGGTGTCCCACCAAGCTTATGCAAGCCGTCCAAACTCAGGAACCCCTGAGGCCTGACATCTCCCCAGCTCTCCATTCTCAGGGATCCTGCTCAAGTAACCCAGAGCCCTGAACTTAATTCTTCCTCGTTTAACCATGATTTCTACTTTGTCAGGATCCAAAATGGCTACTTCAGGCTCACAGTGGTAATCCCATTTGCTCTGGAGTCTGAGCCAAAAGGATCCCAAATGTATACTTGGCCTCAGCCACATATGGAGACTCAAAAAATGTTACGGGCTGGGAGTGTAACTCAATGTAAGGCCCTGGGTTCAAGCCCCAATACCAAAAAAAAAAAAAAAAAAAAAAATCCAAAAATGGTTATTTCAAGAATCTGGGGTCTTCTTTCCCTGTATATAACAAGATAAAGGTCAGTTTATGTTTACATAATATTTTTTGGGATCTCATCCTACTGAAAAGCTTTTGCACAGCAAGAGAAACCACTAACAGTGTGAAGAGACAACCCACAATGTGGGAGAAAATGTTTGCCAGTTGCCCCTCAGATAAAGGATTAATATCGAAAACCTATAAAGAACTTAAAAAAATCAGTCCTCCAAGATTTAAAGACCCAATCCAAAAATGGGCATCTGAGATGAACACACACTTCTCAGATGATGAAGTACAAACAGCAAATAAATACATGAAAAAATGTTCAACAGCACTGGCCATTCAAGAGATGCAAATGAAAGTAACACTGAGATTCCACCTCACCCCAGAAAGAATGGCTAGTATTAAGAAGTCAACCAATAACAAATGCTGGAGAGGCTGTGGGCAAAAAGGAACTCTTCACTGTTGGTGGGAATGCAGGCTGGGGCAACCACTGTGGAAGTCAGTGTGGAGATTCCTCAAAAAGCTAGGATTGGAGGTCCCATTTGACCCAGCCATTCCCCTTCTGGGTATCTTCCCAAAAGAACTAAAAACATCTCACCACAATGATATATGTGCACCTATGTTCATAGCTGCCTAGTTCATAATAGCTAGATTGTGGAAACAACCTAAATGCCCCTCAACTGAGGAATGGATAAAAAAATGTGGTATTTCTACATAATGGAATACTACTCAGCTATAAAGAACAATAAACTAGACATTTTCACTCTTAAATGGATGAGTACTGAAAATATACTTCTCAGTGAACTAAGTCACACATATGTAACTATTGCATTGTTGCACTTGTGTGATGAACTGAATCAAAATCTATGTATATAAAAAATTAGTTAAGACAGTTAAAGAAAAAGAATTTTGAGTGAAAAGTAGTTTTCTCAGGGTCATCTTCAAATTTCACTTTTAATGCGAAATGTTTATTTGAAAACAATAAAGCAATCATAACAAAAAAGATAATCATATAGCAGTTTTCTCTTGATTCGTTGAGGCAAAAGTTTTGTGCTAATAATTTGTTGGATAATGTTTCATGTCTATATTTTTTTATCCTAAATAATTTCTGGGAATATAATAATATGTAATGTGCTGATGATTGTTACTCTCTTATTGGCTGGTTATGAAATTGTTTCGTTTTAGTTTTACTTTCCTTTTGTTTAAAATAAACATAATTTTTTTCATAATAATGCATTTATTCGATAAGGATTAGTTAAACCCTCCTAATAAGTTCCATATCATTTATCCCTAACATTATATCCAGTCCTCTCCAAATCCAAATTTATTCACTTTTTATCCTTCTGTTACATTTAAATTCCTACTTACAAAGTCCTAAGTAGTGAATAGTAATTTCTTGTTTAAAATGTAAAATAAAAGAATTAAATGTGGACATGCAAAAATATATGAAGTAACTATTATTAACCTTTCAAAGAAGTTTCTGGAGCAATATATAAGCCATGGTTAGACCTTCACAACCTGACACAGAACAGATGTTCAGTAAGAATTGGCTGGATATCTGATGAGTTACTAAGGTAGTAAATCTATTCCCAGTGTGCCCTTGAAGAAACATATTTTGCACTGATATGAAACATTCTGTCCTAAGGATGCAGAATTCAACTTGGATTGCTCACTATTAAATTCATTTAAATAATGGGTGAATTGAGGTACCTGGAATTAAGGCTACAGCCAAGAACAAGGTGCATATTAGTGGATAAAAATCTAGAAAGACAGTTGATTAGCTGAATTGCAGAGAGTATAGGGGATGGGAGGTGTCCATGTGCTATAGCCAGTGCTATGCAGCCAGGCTAGTCAGTGATTAAAGAAAAAGAGGCACTACTGCCACCTCCCCCCGCCCCTCCCCCCCCCCCCCCCCCCCCCCCCCCCCCCCCCCCCCCGTTGTGGTATCAGGAGAGGAAGGGCCGGGAAAGCACACGGGTGGTGATAACTCAATGGTGTGTGGGGTGGAGCCAGTTCCTCTATTGTCAAAACAGTGCAGCCTTGCTTTTAGGACCGTGTTTGGTGTTCTTTCCAGCAAACCACACTGGCTTTGTTCCTGCCTGTGTCCCCAGAAGAATGACTCCTGCTGTAAATTTGCTTTTTTGAAGACTGGCTCAGCCAATGAGCAGGACACTAGGAGAGCATCCTGAGGCAACATGGAATAATTGTTCCCTGCCAGGAAATGACAGCACCAGAAAGGCAGTGCCTGTGTGGCAACTCATGACAGGGCTCGACTGAGCCAAATGTCATGCTGTTCTGGAAGAACAGGAAGCAGAGCTGCACACTGGCAATTTCCATAGACAATAGCCAGTTTCCTAAACTAGTGAGCCTACAGATTCTGCACCTGTGTGATAAGGAAGTAGCACCTCTGTGCTTTCATGCACAGAGGAGAGGAAAGGAAGATGTTCATACTCTATAAAGCAATGCCTTCTGTGCCACAAACGCAAAGCTGCCACAATTATCCAAATTGGCCAGGAACAAGGAGGCCAGCTCACAGGATGGAAAAACAGCTTCTGGGTAAGAGCTGTAGAGCCCTCACCCAGTGGATGGTGGGGGGTGGAGCCTGGAGCAAGTCCCCAGGCGTCTGGCTGCCAGGGAAGGCAAAACCCCGCCCTCCTCCCTTTACTGGATGGGAGAAAAGAGGATGAGTCAAGGGTGAGGGCAGGGGAGGGGGAAGAAGCTGGCGTATATGCGCTGCTGCTGGGAAGGAACATGTAGGAAGGGTGGAGACAAAACGCTGGACTCGAAGCCAGTGCGAACTACCGAGCTCCCCTCTTTGTACTCAGGTGTCAACAAAATGAAAGGCACTTTCTGTGAATGACTTCTATAGATAATTCCACCACTAACTAGCCTGTCTATCACCTACTGTGAGTTAGGGAGACAGCACTACTTCACAACGCCCCTCAATTATCATTCTCACCATCATCATCAAAATGTTTGTTCCATTAAAAATTTTAAACTTCTGGGAGCTAGTGGTAGACTTGCCTAACATGTGAACGGCCCTGGATTCAATCCCCAGCATTTAAAAATTTTTTGTTATGGTATTCATTGTACTAGAGCTATGAAGAGAAACTATCAGCATCTGTCTTTCAGAAATTTCATGTTAGCACTGTAATTGTTTATTTATTTTATTTTAAAGAGGATAAAGCCAAGGAAAATAAAACAATAAAACCAACCAAAATAAATCAGTATAAACAATACAGTACTTCAAAACCTTAGGAAACCGACAGGCATGGGGGCGCCCGCCTTTAATCCCAGCACTTGGGAGGCTGAGGCAGGAGGATCATTGTGAGTTCAAGACCAGCCTGGGCTACAAAGTGAGTTTAAAGCCAGCCTGAACTGCATAGTGAGATCCTGTCTCAAAAAAAATAGGGTTGGGGATTTAGCTTAGTGGCCTAAGTGCCTGCCTGGCAGGTGCAAGGTTTGATCCCCGGTACAAAAAAAAAAAAAAAGCAACTTACAAAACCAACAATAGTGCCTTTTGCTGTCTTCAAGTAGCTGCAGATACCTTCGGACATAGTAAAAATCAAACAAAAACCATAATGCCTTTTGCTGTCTTCAAGTAGCTGCAGATACCTTCGGACATAGTAAAAATCAAACAAAATAGAATAGAAACAATAAAAACAAAACAATGAATGCAATAAAGGACTTCAAAACAAGCCAATAGTAAATCCAAAATGGCTACCATAATGTCTTACTGTCTTTTAAATAGTTCCACATGCCATCAGATTTAACGTCATCAAACAAAACAAAACAGAATAAAACCCAACCCAACAAAACACTGAAAATGATATGGTTTCCAGGTGAGGATTGCTTCCTGGTGAGGCCTGGTTCTCTCCCTCCACAGGAAAGAGGCTTGGGTGTGACTGTCCTCACTTTGGCAGCAGCCCGTGCATGGCACTGGTTTCCAGGCAGGGATCACTTCCCGGTGAGGCCTGGCTCCTCCCATTTTTTTTTTTTTTTTTTTGAGACAGGATCTTACTATGTAGTTCAGGCTTGAACTCACTATGGATTGCAGGCTGATCTCAAACTCACTGCAATCGTCCTACCTCAGCCTCCCGAGTGCTGAGATTACAGGTGTGTGGCTCCACACCCAGCTACTACTGTGATTTTTAAAATATGGAATATGATTTCACTCTAGTCAATAAAAGTCCTTGATCCTTTATGAATTCTGCAGAGCTAAGCCTTTCAAGAGGGTTGTTTTGTTTTGGCCAGGTGTGGTGGTGCTTGACTACAATCCTAGCACTCAGGAAGCTGAGGCAGGAGAATCCCAAATTTGAGCCCAGCCTGGACTGCACAATGAAACCTTGTCTCAAAAACACATAAATGGGGGGAAGGTCTTCCTGGTCTTTAGGGGTATTTTTCTTTAATTAGTTGATTCTGCTGTATTAGGGCTCTCCAGACAAAAAGAACAGGAGAATGAATGAATGGATGGATGGATGGATGGATGGATAGATAGATAATAAGGAAGTAGCTCACCCCATTCTAGAGACTGACAAGTCTCTAGATCCGCACAGTAAGTCAGCAAGTGGGAGACCCAGAAGAGTTAATAATGAAATTGCTATCAGATGCCCAGCAGGCTGGAGACCAAGAAAGAATTGATGTTTCAGTTCAGGTCCTCAAATCCTAAGCTGACTGAAAATGAGTATTTAACCTGAGAACACAGTGCGATTCTCTGGAGCACTGAGAGAAGGGGAGTGAGGACATCATGCGGATCATGGGATGTTTTTTGTTTTCTCTTTTTGGTACTGGGGATTGAACCTAGGGGGCTTGAGTGTGCTAGGTAAACACGCAAGTGCTGAGCTACACTCTCAGCCCTCGTTTTTTTTTTTTTTTTTTTTTTTTTTTTGTGGCACCGGGGATCGAACTCACAACCTCACGCCTGCCAGGGCAGGCGCTTAAGCCATTGGGCCAAACTCCCGGCCCTGGTTTTTTGAGGCAGAGTGGCACTATGTAGCTCAGACCAGCCTTGTGCTCGCGTTGTAGCCCAAGCAGGCCTCGAACTCACAATGCTCCACCTACCTCAGCCTCCCGAGTGCTGGGGTTAAAGGCGTGCGCCACCACACCCAGCTCCAGCCCTCGTTTTTTAAAATTTACTTTAATGTATTTATTTTTGTGTATGAAAACAAAAAATACTGGGGATTAAATTCAAGGCCTTCATATTGAGTTACGTCCCCAGTCCTTTATTTTTATTTTTATTTTTTATTTTTTTATTTTGAGGCAGGGTCTAGGGGAAAATAATTTAGGGCTAAACTTCTTAGGTTGGGTTCAAATTTGCAGTCCTGCTTCAGCCTCTCAAAATGCTGTGATTATACGCCTGTGCTGAACATGTGCTGCTATTATGAAATGCAACAAATTAGAGTCTTCAGATGAATTAAAATGAAATCAGAGCAGTGTTTCTCGAAGTGTGTTCTAGGAAACAGTAAGTCACCATTATGCACTATTAAAGAATTCTATTTTCAACTGAATTTAGAAGGACTCCTATCTTGGCCTGCTATAACAAAATATCATAGACCAAATGGTTTACACAGCAAATATTTCTTGCAGTTCTGGAGGCTGAGATGTACTATAATCTGGGTGTGGTCGATTCAATTCTTGGTGAGGACTCTTCTGGCTTCAGAGAGCCTGCTTTGGGGTTTTTTTTTTTAATTTGTTTCTTTGTTTTCATTTTTGTTTTTGTTTTGTGTGTGTGCTTTTGAGAGAGAGACAGAGACAGAGAGAGAGAGAGGAAAGAGAGGGGGAAGGAAGGGAGAGGAAGAGAGAGATCTAGTCTATTTGTTTGTTTGTTTGTTTTTTTGAGATAGGGTTTCACTGTGTAGTCTGGGCTGGCCTCAAACTCTAGGTGATCTTTCTGCCTCAGCCTCCCAGATGCTGGGATTATAGGCATGTGCCACTGCACCCAGCTAGTCTCTTCTTATAAGGGCACTAATCCTGTCATGAGGGCTCTACCCTCATACCTCATCTAACCCTGACTACTTCCTGAAGTCCCAGCTCTCTCCTAACACTGCCCTACTGGTAGTTAAAGCTTCCACGTCAAATTCTGGGTGGATATGTTCAGTCTGTAAAAACTTCGATACCATATGCTTCTTTTTATAGATTCATAAAGTATATAACAAAAAAAAAATTTTTTTTTTTTTTTTGGCGGCACTGGGGATCGAACTTACAATCTCGTGCCCGTCAGGCAGGCGCATAAGCCACTGAACCAAACTCCTGGCCCTGGTTTTTTGAGGCAGGGTCACACTGTGTAGCTCAGGCCGGCTTCGTGCTCGCATTGTAGCCCAAGCCGGCCTCGAACTCACAATGCTCCTCCTACCTCAACCTCCTGAGTGCTAGGATTAAAGGCGTGCACCACAAAAACTTTTGAGAAATTGTCTAATCCAGACTTTTGTCTAATCCAGACTTTTGTCTAATCCAGCGTTTCACTAAACTATCTGACTATGGAGTTTCAAGATATACTGAGTAGCACACTTTAGGATTAGTAGAGTATTCAGAAAAGTCTGAGACTGAGGTTTGGAAATACGGGTTAACTATAGGGTTTCCTAAAAAAAAAAAAAAGACTCTTATAGGAGACCAGATAGGAAGATTAAGGTCTAACTGGCCTCCTCTGTGAGCACGGGAGTTCAGGGTGGTGTGAGTGTGTGCTGCCAGGAAAACTAATACAGCCAAGATCCTGTTATTTCCTCAGATATGGACGGTGGATGGGGGAGGCAGATGAGTCCTGTTTTACTCTGATTGCCTGGGCTGGTGTCTGAGTGAGTAAAGCCAAGGTGCGCCAGTCACTTGGGGGTCTTTGTCCAAGGGAGACAGAAGCCCTCCCCCTCTCCCCATTTTAACCCATTCTGTGTCTCTTTGTGTTTCATCTTTGAGGTCCCAGCTCTTGGGTTGGCCCCACACACACACTGAGCACACGGGCGCTGTACCTGAACCCTCACAACATTGCAAATCCCAGTTCCCTTCAGCTCCTAAAACCACTTCTGCAGCCTGGATCCTAAACAGCCCCCAAAGGCCCCGCATCAGAAGCTGGGTCCCCAGGAGGCGCTGTGGGAGGTGTGGGGACCTTTGGGAGGTGGGGCTCGTGGAAGATCAAGGTCATTGTGTGCTGCCCTCCAGGGGGACAGTGGGACCCCAGCCCCTTCCTCTTTTTTGCTTCCTGACCACGAAGCGAGTGGTTTGCTGTTTGGCGCTGTCTCCTTTATGCCCACCTTGTGCACCCAGGGCCTCTAGAATGTGAGCCAAAACAAACCTTTTCTCTTTAAAATCTGATAACCTCAACCATTTTTGGTAGTGACAGAAAGCCTACATGTACACTTTTTCTCCACACATCATCCAAACCCACTTTACCTCATATTGTTTCAGCCGTCATGCTTATGAGCTTACTCTCTTTCCACCGCGTGGAAGATAAGGTAATAACTGAACACAACACCGCGCGGGCCGGGCAGGGGTCCTTCGAGGGGTCCTACGGATCAGGAAGCAATATGGACTGCCCTCTGGGGTCCTGATCCCAGGACCTTGGAGGAGAACAAGTAGGGCCCCTCCGGGACCCCCGCCTGGCCCGCACGGTCCAGGCACGGATCAGGAAGCAATATGGACTGCCCTCTGACGTCCTGATCCCAGGACCTTGGAGGAGAACAAGTAGGGCCCCTCCGGGACCCCCGCCCCGCCCGCGCGGTGCAGGCACGGATTAGGAAGCAATATGGACTGCCCTCTGAGGTCCTGATATCAGGACCTTAGAGGAGAACGAGCAGGACCCCTCACGGGACCCCCGCCCGGCCCGCGCGGCACCGGCGCGCGCGCGGGCTTGGAATCGGGGACAAACACTAACAACCCCCCCCCCCGCCCCCCTAAGCAACCTGCTGTTTCGGAGGTCTGGCTGGATTAATAGCAACCAAGGAACATCAACCAACTTTTGTTTTGTAGATTTGGCCAGGCCTCTGGGCAGCAACCCAAGCATCTCTTTATAGCAGGCAATGTAGCAAGTATGGGGGATTCTCTTCTGTCTTGTCTTTTATTATTAATAAAATATTTTAAAAAAAATAACTGAACACAGCTGCACCACTTGTCCTCTTCATGCTCAGGTGCAGACTGAACCACCACAAAGGCATTTACCATGTAGAGATGAGCTGGCATGCGTTGTGGCTCGTGCTAAAGATTTAGAGACCTGTGACCTGAGTAGGCCATACAATTCAGTTTAACAGCCACGCATTTGTTGTCTCCTGAGCCCAGGAACAGAGGTGTAAGAGGAACTAGACAGGGAAACACCAAGACGAAAGAGGGAAGGACCTACTCTCTAAAACCATAATTTAAAGTCATCTTTAGAGTATCTCAGACTAATAAATGCTATAATAGACACACAGGCACATACATCCCAAGGGTATATGGATCAGGGAGAGGTGGGTTTTGAATGAGTATAGACTGGAGAGGCTGAGTAGGTAAAAGAAAACCAATTCTCCCCCCTACATATGTACATCAGCAGATTGGAAAAGTCCAACATCCCTGCAGAGAGCATGTGTGGAGCACAGAGAAGGCATGGTAGCTGTGGAAGTTAATGGTTGGAGAGGCAGACAGGGCTCTTAATGACAGACTGAGACAGCTGGGCCTCCTCCAAAAGGAAAGAAAAGGTTTCGAACCAAAGAGATAAGGTCAGATCTATTTTTAAAAGAATAATCCTGGGGAGAGGTTGGAAGCATAAACAATCATAGGCACTGTTGTAGTCAGCGTTTACAAGGGAGAAGATTTAACATAGGATACATAATTTATAGGATCTTATAAT
The DNA here is from genome assembly GCA_004363535.1 of Dasyprocta punctata. Classification (NCBI taxonomy): domain Eukaryota; kingdom Metazoa; phylum Chordata; class Mammalia; order Rodentia; family Dasyproctidae; genus Dasyprocta; species Dasyprocta punctata. The sequence continues at coordinate 84,473 of RJWM01005664.1, forward strand.
ATTCACCCAAAGAGTCAAATTCAAAAGAGTGGGGAAGATTTGTCCACACAATAGAGACCCAAAGAATCCAGCTGAGGGCCTGGATCCCACAGCAATGTCTTGCATGAGTCCAGTTGGAGGCCTAGAGCCCACGACAATGTCTCATGCGAGTCTGTATCAAGGATCTGCACTGAGAAGGCCCAAAGGTCAGTGGTGGAAGCTAGAAAGTCTGCACCAGTAGGATGAAGGATCTGTGCCAGCAGCTGAGGCATCTGCCTGGGAGTCAGGAAGTGACACTCAAGGTAAAGGACCAGAGCTCCCTCAAAGAGAACTGCAGCCATCCTCAGTGACAGTGAGAACCTGAGCTCCTCCAAGTTGAGTTCATATCACGAAAACTAGCATGACCAGCTTCTCCAGGGCAATCAGCAGCACACCATCTTCCCCTCCAGTTCTCCTTTCATGCTGTGGCAACAATCTTCAGGTGGGCCTGCCACACACCCAGACCCATGCTGACTCAGTTCAGCTGGGTGTTATAGGTTGACCATTAGTTGATCCACCACAGCCAAAATTTCCTCAGATTTATGTTTTACTAGTGTGGAAACAGACCAAGAAAGGTCAAGCCATTTGACCTAGGTCCCATAACAATAAGGTTCTGATACAGGAACTAGTGCACGGGACAGCTGGCTGGGGAAATGAGTGGGACCTGTCAATCACAAGATCCCAGGGCAAGCCCAGGCCCAGTGTATAGAACTTCTCCCGAGCTCCCGGGAGGGATGAATAGCATAAAACAAGACCACATGCCATAGGAGCCACTATTGTGACTTCCCAGAATACACACACTGCGTTTCACAGATGCAGTGTGCACTTCTATTTTTTGCTTTTAGCTTCTTTTTCCCTTTGTTCAGCCCAATGCCTGCACTTAGGTTCCTTTGTGGGATTTCGAAAAAAATTATGGATATGATCAAAGCACATCATAGGCATGTATGGAAATGTCGCAATGAAATCCCTTAGTTTATACAATTGGCATGTGCTAATGATTAAGATGATAGTTGATTGTTTTAATAATTATTAAGATTATAATTAATAATAAATGCTTATTATTATTAATTAAAATTATAATTAAAATTTCTAGGTTTATTTTATTTTTGTGGTGTTGGGGATATAACCCAGGGCCTTATGCACACTAGGCAGGCACTCTATGGCTAAGTTATATGTCCAGCCTCCTTTGTGTGATTATTGTAATTTTGGATACATTGCTTTGTTCATGCATCAAAATGTCTGCTGCTAATGAGGCAATAAGGATTAGTTTATAATTTTGACACTGTAAGGAGTTATTTCAGAGTAAGAGCAGCTTCCTGGAAATGATTACCTTTTCTCCGATATTTCAGTCCCCACAGGAAGCAAGACATAAAGATGGGATTTCTCGGTGACATATTTTTAATAATCCAGTTCTCCTGATTTCTTTTTTGCCACCTGGATATGTATTTGCTTCACATGTCCTAAGCTCTAAAACCTTTCCCAACCTCGTTCACTCAGTCACTTCTGCTCTCAGTCCCCTCCCTGCTTGGCCAAGCTCCTCAGAGGCTCCTCGGGACTGCTGCTGCTCTTTGCTCACCATGGTCTCCCTGTCACAGCCCAGTGGACCTTTTTCTCAGCTCTCTGACATTCAAATATCCCAGATGAATTTGAAAGATTAACTATCTTCCTCCTAACCTTGTTTAATGTTGCGTATTCACCAACTCAGTGTTGGTATTCTTATTTACTTGCCTGAGCATGAGTTTGTCAAGTTGAATCATTGCTGAGTTTTAGATACAAGCCCTCAAAGGTCTTTGTTACTGGGAAGTGGTGGCACCTTTAAGAGGTGTGGCCTATGAGCAGTTTCTTTCCCTTTCACTAACTATTGTAACTTTTGGATCTTTCAGTTTCCTACATCAAGGACAGAATACGCAGTTTACACATGTGAGTCTGATTTATTTCACTGACGAATATGGTCTCTAGTTGCTCAAAGGGAAATCATATTGTTTAATCAATTTTGCATGCCTGTATCTGGTAATTTGAGCAACTATTTTGAAGATAACAATATGCAATATAACAACCATTGTTAAATTCCCATCATCTTGTTTGAAATCCTGTATCACTATTGTTTTTTTTTTTTTTTTTTTTTTTTTTTTTTTTTTTTTTTTTTTTTTTTTTTTTTTTTTTTTTTTTTTTTTTTTTTTCCTTTGTTTTTGTGACTGCTTTTGATTTTTCTGTGCTTTTTTTCTCTTAAGGAAGGAAAAAAAACAAAAATTAAAAAAAACAAGTGTGACCTAAACCAGGCTTGGCAGTGCGCACCTGTAATCCTGCACTCCAGCATGTTGAGGAGGCAGGATCACAAATTCAGGCCCAGCCTGGGCAACATACTGACTTAGCAAGAACTTGTCTCAAAAAAACATTAACAATAACAACAGTAGCAAAAATTTTTAAGGGCATAGTAATGTGGCCCAGTACAAAGGCCCTGGGTTCAATACCTGGTACCATTAAAAAAAAAAAAAAAAAAAAAAGAGTGGGAGGTTTTATATCCCTGGGGACCAACCCTCAAAGTGGACTGTGGAACCCTGGTGTCTGTCCGTCTGTCTGTCTCTCCTCCTGCCACCATGTGCTGCCACAGGCCCAGAGTAATGGCCAGTCATGGACTGAAACTTCCAAAATTATGAGCCAAAATAAAGCTTCTCTATTCAGAAGGGAATCAGCTCAGGTGTTAGTGACACTGATGAAAATCTGACACATGTGTTGTCGTCCCCCAAACCTGTTCACTGTCCAGAATTCTCTGCATGACATGACATGATCTGCTAAGGAGGGAGTTAGTATTTACTGTGTAATATTACTCTGGCTATTTGTCCATTGAATTTTTCATTCCTGGAAATACAAAGTGGGAGTGGCTGTATGATCATTCTAGCTGTAAACCTTGTCTGATTTAGCTTAGCTTGACTTTCCTTTCCTTTTATGTTTCCTGCTGGTGAGTGAGGACATTAGACTTGTTCAGATCCATGTGAAGCATGCTCTAACAACATCTTGTGATTTACTGCTTAACTATAACTGTATCCATCTCTGCCTGGGCCTGCAAAGGTATTGGAACTTTTCTTTCCACGTAATATAGGCAGTCATATCTTTAGAGTCAGAGCAGACACTTTTTTTTTATATTTTATTAATAATAAAAGACAAGGCAGAAGAGAATCCCCCATACTTGCTACATTGCCCACTGTAAAGAGATGCTTGGGTTGCTGACCAGAGGCCTGGCCAAATCTACAAAACAAAAGTTGGTTGATGTTCCTTGGTTGCTATCAATCCAGCCAGACCTCCGAAATAGCAGGTTGCTCACGGTGGGGGGGCGGGGAAGTGTTGTCCCTGATTCCAAGCCCGTGTGCTGGTGCCACTCGGGCCGGGCGGGGGCCCCTTGTGGGGCCCTTCTCGTTCTCCTCCAAGGTCCTGGGGTCAGGACCCCGGAAGGCAGTCCATATTGAGGACACTTTTTGTTATAGTTAATGAATTATTGCTAAAGTGGTACTAATTCAAGTTAACCAAAACAAGGATGCAGGAAGAAAGCAAAGAGAGGAGAGAGGATATTTGTTAGCAAGTGTCTTGGTTACTTTTTGCTCATTGCCGAGACGAAATACCTGACACCCAAAATTAGGGAAGGAAAGGTTTATTCTTACAGTTTCTCAGGAGTTTCAGTCCATACTTAAGTTGGCTCCAAGATAGCGTGGCATGGCGGGCCTGCTGTTCATGGTGGCTGCAAGCTGCAAGCCGCAAGCTGCGCTGGTGAGAAAGAGGCAGAAGAGGACAGAAACAGAACAGGAAGCAGAAGAGGAAGACCCGCCTTCCCTTACACTGTATCTCAGCTCCACCCCTGGGCGTGGTCAGTGTTTACATTGCTAATCCCAGCGCTAGACAACAAACTGAACACAAGCAGCCCCATCAAAAGTATGAGGACTTGGGGGTACATAGCATATCATCCAATACAGCAAGCTTACACATTGAAACAATATTCTCTAACTAGCTTGAGTCACAACAGATTTTCAACTGGTGATCAGGAAATCATTTATGCAATTCTGAGAGTGAGAGAGACAAAGAGAGAAAGAGGGAGAGTTACAAAATGCTTCATGAAGAACAAACATGAGACCAAATCTGTATACTGAGACCAAAAATCACTTTGAGCTGAAATACCTTGAACAGAAAAGCTCTGGTTCAAATCTACACAGATGCCTGACAGCTTGTACATAAGGCCAGCAGGGTAGGTGGGATCAGAACTAAAGCACAGATAACCAGCCCTAGAGTTCACTAACTCTCTGCTGAAGGGTGGTGAAGAGAATTTTACTTTTCCTTTTGACCAGGAAGCTCAGTTTTTGTTCAGAAATTTACAATTTCTACCCTTATTCTAAAGTTCATTTTATTGTTTGGATAACTGAACACAGATGTCTTGTGCTCTGGGTGAATGATTTGGGGATGATAGTCTGAGACTGCAGGAGACTAAGGACACCAGAATAAATAACCTAGTAGAAGAAATTTCTCAACAGTCCAATATTCAGGCTGTAGCATGAATAATCCTTGCTGCTCTTTGTACTAAAATTCAGAAGCAAAAATCCCACTTGAAACATTTTCAGTTTTTCCAGAAAGGAAGGCCTACAAAGTTGGAGCAAGTGAGAGACTAGTTGTTGAAAAAATTTGCATTAAAAAGAAGCCAAGGCCAGGCATAATGGCACACACCTGTAATCCCAGCACTAGAAAAGCTGAGGTAGGAGGATAGTTATGAGTTTAAGGTCAGCCCAGACTACAAAATGAGATCCTGTGTCAAAAAACAATAAATAGATAAATAAATGCTAAGTACTTTGGACCAGGACTATAGAAAAAATAGCCAAAAGGCATGTCAGGAATCAGAAAAGCCCCACCCTCCAGTCTCAAAATTTCAAAACCTTGCTTTGAGAAGAGAGGCCAAGGGTACCATACTGAGAATGGCAGCCCTAGGGATTCAGTTCACTGTACCTCACCATCTAGATATTTGGGGGCCTCTGTAGTCACACTGCAAAAGGACCTGGCTACTGCTCTGACCTTGGAGTCATCCATGTGCTGCTGGTTTTACAGACATGTAGAATGTAACAGTTGTGGGGTTAAGAAGACTTTCACCCAGATTTCAGAAGGCCTGGGAGGCCAGGCAGTGTGTGAAGCTATGAGTGTGAAGCCAAAGGTGCACTGGAGACTCCATGAAGTAGGAGAAGCCAAGAACATGAAGCATCTGGGGTAAGTTGCAGGGAGTGAGCATAACCAGTGGAGGAGAGAAACCATGAAGGCTACAACCACCCAAAATGTTGTAGGGGAAAGGCCACGCAAGTTCTTTGGAGTTCATGTTTCATTGCCACAACTTGCCCTGTGTGGTGTACATGAAAGTAAGAGATTTAATGTTTGCCCTATAGGAGTTTGGTCCTGCTTTGTCCCTTTAGTTTCTATCCCATTTCTCCTTTTTTTTTTTTTTTTTTTGGCAGCACCGGGGATTGAACTCACAACCTCGCGCCTGCCAGGGCAGGCGCTTAAGGCACTGAGCCAAACTCCCAGCCCTGATTTTTTTGAGGCAGGGTCGCACTATGTAGCTCAGGCCGGCCTTACGCTCGCGCTGTAGCCCAAGCCGGCCTCGAACTCACAACGCTCCGCCTACCTCAGCCTCCCGAGTGCTGGGATTAAAG